>JAOTAV010036251.1:0-18928 GCA_026546445.1 Cyclargus thomasi
GTTTTCTGTGAGGCCGTGGTATCACTCCGGTCGAGCCGGCCCATTCGTGCCAAAGCATGGCTCTCCCACGGCAATGAACATTATGTACTTGAGATCGTAAATTGTCTTATTGGTACACGCCTCCACCAGGGTTCGAACCTGCACCCTCTCAAGTGCGAACCAAAATCTCTAATTTTATATATATATATATATTAATAAATCATGTTTTCATTTATGACGATATAACTCCAGAATATGCTACCCTCATTTAAATTTTAAAGGGTTAATAGAGAAAACCATATTTTTATTAATATCCTTGAAAATGACTAGTAAGGAACACTAATAATGTAAGTTTCCTTTGAGACTAACGTAAATATAGGGCATAGCTGTAGCCATATTATTGTAATATTATGGATTCCTATACACAATTATAAGTGTAAGGTATTTTTTATATTATTAATGGCTTCTTTAACTGCTTGGTTAACCCTCGGTCGGTCGCGCTTTTAAAATTACGTCGTTGGTCCCCTGGGGTCTTTGAAAGTCCAAAAATTAAATAAGACAAAATGGCATAAATTTATGTATTTCTAAATTATTTTATGTTGATTTTCGTTATTTAATTCATTGTCGATCAAAAAAATACTATTTTGTAAAATTGTACCTTAAAATTATAATCTCAAAATTTAAGTCAAAAATTAATTCCTTAACTTCGTAGTATATTAAAATTTAAAAGAATTAACAAATCATAAAAATTGAGGTATAAATGTAATGTAACCGTAATATTAATAATACAATATCCTATGCCTTAACCTGAAACTGGAAAAGCTTATTTCAAATAACATAACAAAGTTTTAAGCAATTGCATATTTTTAGTACTAAAATCTGGTTATTTTATTATTCTGGTTAGATATATATTTGATATACCCTAATATATAACCTAAATTTAGTTTTTTACTATCACCAAAATAATAATCACTATCTTTTTCGTTCATGTAGCAAAATATATATTTTTGGAAAAGTGCATTTAAAGCTCCTTAAAAGTGATATACAGCAACCAGAATTGATACATGGAGATTTTTATTTATTTAAGATTACACACAAATACAAATAATATATTTCATACATTTCAGTCTGAAAACTGTATAATACTAACTGTATGATAAAAAAATAAAATTTAGTAACGTGATCGTTCACCTGGAGCCTCTAGCGACCCCAGCGTGAATAAACACATTCATAACTTACATCACATGTAGGTAAACGTGCGTTATGAAGCAACAGATAGGTAAGGTACAGAATTGCTACGATTCATTTAAATATTTTTTCTCTGTTTTGCAAATTCCGGGCTTTTAATGGCCCCACGCGACCTACCGAGGGTTAATAACGAGGAAAAGCTATGAAGTACATGAACACAATAAATACTTATTGTTATTAATTTAATCACATTTTTTAATTTAATTACGTCAAAATATACACGTTTAGCGGCAGGAAACACATGCTTCACATTGGAAAAATACCACGGCCACGGATCTTAGCAGAGGCCCAAGATCCTACTCCACATTTATAGGCTCGCAACGCACTTGCTACTTTTCTGATGTTTCAAAATATGACCTTGTGCGCCAGCAATTGCTTACCGCCATGTAACCCAATTGGGTTCATAAAAAAAGGCCAAACCGTAAAGTTGTAGTAGTCGCTTTTCTTGTGATGCGTGCGGATCCGCGTGACAGAAACGTCTATGAAATGATAGGATGCCGACAACTTTCATCGGAACAGGAGCTCTACTCTTAAACGACACATTCAAATATTCGAACTCGAACGAAAGTCAAAATTTTTTCTCGTACAAAAATGTGTAACATGGTCTGAGATTTCCAGAGGGTTCCAGCAAAATCGTCACGATGACGCGTCACTGAGTCAGTGGGCTGTCACAGCAGTGTCACGGCACTCGGCTGTCGAGGAACTGTCAAAACACGCCTATCAGCCTAATTGATCTCGCCGTGGCCGACAGAGGTCAGTTGTTATTCAAATATAGAACACGACGACATTCTACGAGAACGGTCCAAACATGACAAACTAAACAAACTGATTGTACTTTAGGGTGTGTATGAGTTTACTTTTTTTTTAAATTTAGAGGGCAAGACGGGTTACTTAATGGTGAACAACTGCCGTAGCCGATGGACACTCGTGACATCTGAAGAGTCGCAAGTGCGTTGCCGGCCTTTATGAGGGAATAGGGAATGGTAATATAGACAGGGGATTAGGGAAGTTGGACCACCGACGCCAGTTTTCTGTAAGGCCGTAGTATCACTCCGGTCTATTCAGGCCGAGGCATGCTCTCCCACGGCTCTCCCTACATAGAGTTTACTGTGAAAGTAGTAGCGCTGAAAGAGCCTTCTTTTAACTTTTGTGTGGATAAGTTCATGATTCTAGCGAACTTGACAACAAAAAAGTTGTTCTTTATTCGTTGCCACTTTATCGCAAAACCTGGACTCATTGCTCAATGGACTAACGATTTGAGGATAGATAAACTAAAGTAAGTAAACTGCGGATAGATAATAACTGTTCAAGTTGGCGTTCTTTGCGAGATGCCTTAGCTCCTGCCAGCATTCTACAACTGGAATATGCTGCTGAAATCCTGGAAAAAACTGCTGGATACAATATAATCAAGATGATGCACAGTTTAGCTCTACTGTTGCGATAGCTGTAGCTTTTTATATAAAAAACTACAGCTAGAGAAAAATTATTTCAGTTTTCAACTTCTATATATACAGTCATTGAAAACTGAAATAATTTTTCTGTAAGCTTCGAGTTTAATTAATTTTTTCTAAACAAAATCACCTCCTGCTATAAACAAATATTACATACTAGATGATAATTCACTTATCGCGCGGGAACCGTACATTTTTCCGGAATTAAAAGTACCTTACCTCCTTCCCCCCAGATTCAAAGTTTGCCAACACCAAATTTCAACAAAATGACTCAGCAGTTTGGGCGTTTTCTAAGAAGTATAAATTAAATCTTTAATTTAATATAACAAACAACGTTTTTGCAAATTTTAGATCAGATTGAACTACGGAATTACATTTCCTCATATTTAATTTAACCCCTTACTCTTAAGGGGTTAAATTAAATATGGGGAATTTTTTTGGAAATAGAATTTTGGAAATCGAAAAATCCCTTCTTATTAGTCACCTTTGTGATACAAAGAACACTCCTCCTAAATTAAATGTTTCTACGATGAGTGGTTTAGGCTGTACGTTGATTCCTAAATGCATATTCAGGACAAAGGATTTTATATAATGATAAAGATAGATTATACTAAACTCTGTTAGTTAATCTGTTAGCCTAAATCACTTAGTCGAGTTAGGCAGAAGTACATAATCACGAGAAAAGACTAAAAATAGATTTTCCTTACGACAGCATTGTACGAAACCTACATTGAGTAAACAACAAGAAGGTTCGTATGGTTTATTTTTAATTTAATTTTAATTACAGGTGTTTTTATTTATTAATTAACACCTTAACACAATGATATTATAATCTATGGGAGTAATTGTAACACTTAGTTATTGTTATCTTTAATAATAACACTTAATTATTGTTATCTTAATCATCTTAACAACACTACACTCGTGGTGTCGACGCAAAAACTATCGTGAATATAGCTTGATTGTTTGTTTTCTTCTATTCTACTCTTGTACTAGATGTTAATGTTGGAGCGAATATTTTAATTAATTAATTTATTGTCTCCGATAGAAAGATAAAGATATAATTTAGAACTACTATAACAGTCGCTAACGCGTCTAAACGTCGTTATAGATACCATCCGACAATTTTGCTATAAAAATTATAATAAATTATAACAACTTTACTATAATTTGAAAAACAGATAGCAAAGATTTTATAGAAAATATTTTAAATATCCATTGTCATTCAGTTACTGTGCTAAAATTTCTGGGTAGGTACTTCCTACATATAACTTTCATAAATTTCAGTTTCATAAAATAGAATGATAATATTTGACACCAAATGACACGCTAAGACGATAATTAAAAGTAGGATTATAAATTGATAGTAGGATAGTTTCTTCAATCTACGGAGATGTTAAAAGTCATCACACTCAGTAGTCAGGATCTAGACAGGGAGTAGTACTCAGGATCTAGGAACTGTCCATAATATTATATAGTTCTAATATAGATTATATTAGAATATTGATTATATAGTTCTAGAGGGTAGTCTCTCTAGTCATTTTTAAAACGTTGATTTTCAGGGGTATTTTGATATTTAGGGTAGTTTAATGTACTTAGTTCAAATTGTTTCCACTCATGAGTCATGATATAATAATACCTCGGATGGAAAAACTATTTTTGAGATGTTAACAAATGATTATTAGAGATCTTAAAGGATCTCCTTTTTATTCGTTAATATAATTATAATTGTGATGAACGATAATGTAAAACTCTCATAATCATTAAAACAATCATAACGATCGCCCAAAATCATTGTAACGATTACGTGGATAACTCTATAAGTTGATGCAGCATATCAATTTACACGGGACATTTCATTTTTCAAGTCGACTGCCGGTTTGAGGCCCCATTTTTCTCGCGTGGTGTAAATTTTATTTCAAAGCACTTATTAATTCAACAGCGTATTGTGGTTCTGTTGCACAATAAATATAAGTCCGGAGTCCCGAGGTCGGACCCGTGGAGTAATGGAGAGTGGGCCGACCGTGGGACTCCGCGATGATGTGCCCATAAACTATAAAAACACATCAATAAAAAACACGTTTTATTTGTATTTACTGTCTTTTCCAATAAATGACATTATTATAAATCTCGAAATATCTAAATTAGTTGTTCTGTGCGTTCCGATGGAATTTACATAATCTTTGACGAGGAAATGCGAGCGAGACGGCGATATTGGTAAGCGGGGAGTGGAAGAGGGACGGCAGATCCCGATACTTTCGGACCACCCAAGTCGCGGCGCGGTATTCGTGCTATGCTCTCAGATTGTGCATTGTCAGTCTTGATCGTTGTTTTTTATTTTTTAAGTTTAATTAAGATCCATCAATCGCTATGCGAATATTCGATCGGGTTAAGGCTTTACAGCATCATAATTATACGCTTTAATGAATCTATGGACATGGACCTGGACCTGGAATTTCTAGCTACACCATGTTTATTGAATGGCTATCTTTGCTGTTTTATTCTACAAAAAACTTAATTCTGCTAGCAACCGGGACTTTAGCAGACCTCATTTTTACTGCAGGAGATTACATTCTCCTACATGTTGGCTGAGCTTGGCTATAGATAAGCGTATGCACAGTTAAAAAAACTTCAACTGAAACGAATTCGATACTTCAATCTATTGATTTTAAGTAACAAAAATACTATAAGTAATTTGTTGATGAATATAATATAAAAGTATCAAGAGTCGGCCGTCGTCAAGTACCAAAGTGTTTAGTCGCGTTACATCGACCGGTAATAGTGGAGCTTTGCGCCAATATATTTTTTGATCTGAGCCAGCGATCGCTTACTAGCTAGCACCAACTACTCCACGCTGGAAACACACGGCGAGTATTCCGGTAGCGATTTTTGTTTGTTTTTCTTTTCTACTTTATTTTTGTTTGTTGCGCATGATTTACGATTTAGCGTGTTCCTTCGGCGTTATACTTCTACTCATTATTGTTTTATGAACAGGTGCCTGTGAAAGATAGCTGAATCGAATGAATTTATGCTACATTTTCGTTATATGTATACACTATACCGCATATATCTTAAACTAATTAATTGTTATCTTAGTTATATGTTTTAACTTTTAAACAATATGCCAAACTTAAGTGTCTAAATGACTCTAAGACGTATACTCGTATTCTATTTAAAAACTGTTTATGCATAAATAGTTTCTGGTGCAGCGTTATGCAAAGAAACATTATTTAATGACTATTCAAAGTTCACTTTTTGTCGTTAATAGTAGGTAAGAGGACTTACTACGACACTCAGAGACTAATATTATATTAAATTTTAATTAAATAAAAAATTTTACTTAGGATCCTAATTTTTCCAACAATGTCATATTATTCGTAACTATTTAATCGACTCTAAGTGAGGCTGTAAGTCATGATAATAAGTTCGTATGTAATGATCGTAGCGACTTCTTGTACAAATCTACTCCGTGTGTTTCCATTGTAGACTTAACGCCTTTAGTAGTTTTTAAATCACACTTGAAGATACTCGTTTGATAATTTGATTGATGTCCGGTTTTTTTCGTTTGTTGTTATACGGTAATTGACTATAATGTGTGATGGGTTTTTTCCCAGCTAATTTGTTTGCCTTTTTGAGAGGACGCTTTTAGTGATGGGCGATTTTAGCGGATAAGACCGAAGTAATCAATACACAATGTAAAGTCGAAATTACGGAATGTAAAAAGAAAATTACTTGTAGATTAGACCACGAGGAAACTTTTTGTCATACCCAGAGAATATTTTAAAAGCTTGTGACATATTTGTCACAGACTTGAAAAATATACTGCAACAATGATAGCTGCTGAAACATATTTTTAAGTATTCCGTTTTTGATGTGGGAGAGCCATGCACCGGAGTTATAACACGGCCATACAGAAAACTGGCGTGAAACGGCATTGTGCTGTGTTCCGTTCAGTGAGTAAGTTTACCGGTGGCACAGCTTCCCTTATCCCCCTATCCCAATTCCCATCCGAGGTCCCATTTTCGGGTGTTACGAGTACCCATAGGCGACGGTAGTTGCTTTCCATCAGGTAACCCGTCTGCTCGCTTGCCCCCTAAATATCATAAAAAACCCCATTGGCGTTGGCGACATCAGTTCTCTGCGCAGTCAGGACTCCAGGACCCATAAAATTTGAAATTTTAAACCAATCTAAGAACATCACGTTTAGCTTTTTTTAAGTCAATACTTACCTAATGCTTTCTTAAAGATCAAAATATTGTATGATATTTTTCAAAAAAAATTGTCAAAAAGCTTCGGGTTTATAAGCGCACTGGTAAGTCAATTCCATAAATAGACTTTTTATGAATTCAGAAGTTGGAATTGATCATAACATAAATAAAAAAAAACTCTTTATTCGAACCAAAAATAAGCCAATACACAGTAGTAATTAATTTTAATTAAAAAATCCGAAACGGTGTCCATACCGTTTTAAGCAGTTTCTTCCAGACCAAACATTATATGGCGAGCTGAAGGTAAAAAGGTATAATATAACAGAAGTCGAAATTATGAGTCTTTGGGCCCATACGCTTTGGAATTATGGGTCTAAAGACTCGACTACCCAAATTTTTACTTCACTTGTTTGATACATCACTGCTCCCGTTCGACCCAATGCGATATGCCCAAGATACACGGGTACACCGTGACCCAAATCAGTCACAGGATCGTGAAGGGGCGTGTGCTCAGTCCATTCGACCCACTTCACACCTCGTCCGCTAATGCTCCTAACTACCCTCACAATGTACTATTTGGTCTACAAACTTACATTACTAATACCCTGCTTTGCTTGATTACTTGAATGAACGGTAAAGTCTGGATCCACTACAAGATATTATAGTAAGTAATTCTATGGTCTCTATAGTTCGGTGGTAATGAACAGTTTTCGGTACTAGCATTTAACCGCGGCTTTGCACGCTTGGAAATGCCATCCCTTAGATGCATGTAATCGCAATAAAAGTTGTTATATAAGTTTAGACCCATAAGGAGCTGTTTCACCGCTTTCTGATAAATGTCGGACAGGCTATCCACCACCTTTTTGACAGATTCTCCAAATAATCTGTAAAAAGAGTTTTGGATATCCGCCACTATAATTATTTTACCGCTTCCTAATGTAAGCGGTAAAATAGACCCTTAGGGCCTGTTTCACCGCTTACAAAGTATAGTCTATACACAACTTTATTTGACAGATGTTGTGTGGAAAATCTGTCAGAAAAGTTGCGGATAGCCTAGCACAAACTTTTTCAGGAAGCGGCAAAACAGGCCCTCAGGCCCTACTATCTTATCTATGACCTCTTCTTACCTACAAGGGGTAATAAAACTAAGTCATAATACTTTTAGGTGTATATGAGTCCTCTGTATAGGGCTTACTGTGGAAGTTGCAGCACTGAACGAGATATTTCTTACTAATATACACACTAAATTATTATCACTTAGTTTTGTAACTCCCTGTATACAAACATTTTTAAAAAAAGTGTGTACTTTCGGCCTCATTGAGGCACTAAACATTAACTGACACTAGAAAATAGGACAGGATAGGTTAATATGTTCCATGATCTACCAGTAATAGTAGTTTTTAGTCGTTTGGCTCAGGATCAAGCAGCTTTGGTGAGTACATGAGGTAACTCTCTAATATAATATTATATTTTAAAATAACTTGCTAAAATATATAAGACACAGATACCAAAGATATATAAGTCGGAAGATGGAATTCGGTCCCACGGCCTTACGTGTTGAAACAACTACCACTTCATGAATTTTTAACGCTACATAAAAATACTTTGCACCAGCAACCTGATTTATCGAGCCACCGAAATACCGAAATGTCGAATGTTTTCCATTGAGAGGTGTTTTCTTATTCAGCGTCTTTCTAACATAAAAAATAAATGACTCCAGAAAAAACAATTCAATCATCTTCCGCAAATCATAATATTGTGTTTTTTTAGTAGAAGGTAGACTATGTACTTTGACGCCATTACTTCAACTTATGTAGAGTGATTTTCATTAATTTCGATATTAAAATGTTACTCTCCAATTGTTGTAACCATATATTTATCTTAATCTAAAAAATCTAAAAATGCTAACGTAAAAATGATTCATTTTGAAATAAATGATTGTTCAATGTATTAATGATTACGAATATAAATGTTTTGTAGCTCGCAATAATTAAACGTGAGTTACAAGAGATTCAAATACGCACCTCGAAAGGAAATTTTAGTGTATGGTGTTTTTCATAGTGCAATATAACAAGTAATAGGCTATAACGATAATGAATTATTGTGAGAGATTATTGCCTGGCCGTTTATTGGTGATAAAACTATTTATCAAACCTCCATCACATTATGTTCCTAATAAATAGTTATTGGCTGCTCAGTCCTCTCGTTATATTGCTTTCACACTATTAGCTCTCGTTAACATTATCGTATTAATTTTACACCCACGGATATTGCCACCATCAGGATTCTATTTTACCATTAATACAGCTTGGACGTGTATTAAATCTTACTAATATTACAAATGCGAAAGTTTCTGTTTGTGTCTGAGATGACACTTTTTCACGCCAAAAAGGCTGGACCGAAATCAATAAAATTTTGTACGAAGCTAGCTGGTATTAATACATAGGCTACTTTTTACGCAGGTAGCACCGCGCCAAGCTATTTATAGTCATAATATGAAAGGTATGCTGAAAACAAAATATTTGTTGTTAACGTCCAATATTTTGGTAAAAAGCGGTTGGTGTAAGTTTGAAATAAAACTATCAATTGGTGATTCTGAATATTAAAAATGTAATACGGTGGCACCAGCAGTCTGACCTTTCTCGTCTAGGAGCGATGTCTTAATTAACGCAGAGATACGTCGGAAAACCTCTTGTTGGACACTTCAACACAAAATTCAAGTATCCAAAATAAGATATCGCCCTGAGACTATAAATTTCTGTGACTTAGTTATTGATTTCTGTTTGAACAGAAAAAAATGAAACATGACGAGTTTTTGACTAGGGGTCAATGACTGCTACTGCCAGATTACGTCGGATACTTTTTGGAACCGAGAAACTAGAATATTATTAACATTGAAATAACATAACAGAATTGGTTTGCCTACTTATAGTGCCAAGTTTCCCCACTACAAAGCAACAGCATAGCATTCATTGAAAACAATCCTTAAGCTTGAAGGAAAGTATAAAAAACGTTAAATATTGGAATTTCATTTGTACGCATCATGATCGGTAAACAGCTTCTGTCGGCAAACATCGGCGGGTCTCGGCAAACCTCGGCCGACATCGAAACTGTAACTATTTGTGAATCGCGTTAACTAGAAAGTGGTGTGTAATGAGTTTTACAACGTGACTGTTTGTTTGTTACGTTAAGAGAGCATCATGACGTGGATACGTCTTTAACACCCGGTTTCAGTGGAGTTCTCAACAGAAGAGTTATCAAAGACTTCGTGAGCTCTACAATATCGGCGATGATGATGAATAATCGTTCATCTGCACGATTATTATCAAAGCCTCAAAGCATTCACACAAGCGCTCATAGTGATTTGTCAACGAGTTGATCGTTTGTTTTTTTTTCATGGACACTACACACCACGTCAGTTTGGGCCCGTGCTGAGCACGAGAGCGGACCCGGACTTGTGTTACAGGTACCAGACAACGGAAATATATTTAATACTTTTATAATATAAACATATTTAAGTTTTTTATTTTATGATACACATATTTAATATACATCCAAGACCCAGGAATACTGAGAAACTTTTTGCTCCGTATGCGGGATTCGAACCCGCGACCCGCTTAAGCTACCAACGCGCTTACCAACTGAGCTACAGAGGTCGGCAAAGTTGACATGATATGAGCTGAATGTCGGTTGTCGACTTCATAATATCGAACACTTGAGTCAATTCTATTTTGATCGGGCAGCGATTCTTTAACGAAAACGTTTTGACTCTGGTGTGTAAAAGCCACCACTATTAAACCAAGACCACAGGTATCTTAAAAATATAATCAGGCAGAAAGGCTTAGTGACTAGTTATGATAATATCATGATTATGAATAAATATTCCGTCTAATGAAGGGTGAAATTGATTCGTCACAGGCACGGGCGGCCGCTCGCGGCTATGTAAAACCCGCATAATATATACATGCTAAATATATACGCTAATTAGGTACCAGCGACAGTTTCCAAGGTACTTAAAGTGTCAAGCTGTAAATAATTTTGAATATAATTTATACCCACTTAATATTTAAGATTGCGAAGAAAATTTTATTCGAATGTCCAATACAAGAATAATGATAAATGACAAATATTTATACAATAATGATAATTAACAACTTATATAATAAAAATCTTAAATATGTGTATAGTATAAAAGTATTAAATACATTTCCGTTGTCTGGCACCTGTAACACAAGTCGATAGATATTATTATTATATAACAACTGTCTTCTAGGTACCGGAGAGTCACTACAGTCTACAATATCTTTTCATAGAAACGCGTCAATATACATAAATCCTCTCCTTCATTTCAGCAGCAGCCCTTTCTTTAGCTTTCATAAAACTGATACTGTTTTTAAAGTTGAAAGAAAATTCGTTTACCTTGCCGAGGTGTTTTAACCAGAGAAGTTACTCTATTATGTATAAGAATCTTAATCAATTAAACTAAAGAGTTTTCAGCAAATTGTGCATAGTAAAAGCATAATCGACGCCTAATATTTACGAGGTGTCAAATTTTATATGAATTGAGTGTCAATTTTATGGTCCTCTATCCATTTTGTTCTTAGTCGTAAACTCGAATGGTTTCATTCGAGTCAGAAGACACTTACCTAGTGTCAGGAGTATTTCTCTACATTTCTTAAAGGGTATAAATATTAATAATGAATAAAATTATTATAAACTTGGCGTGGGAGGGCAATGTTTTGGCACGTATGGGCTGACTGGATCGAAGAAGTACTACGGCTTTACAGAAAACCAGCGCTTGCAGTAACTCGTTGCTAGAGGCCCAACTCCCAAACCCCCTTTTCCTATGCCTATGCCCTTTCTCTAATGATTATTCAGCTAATTTAAGTTAACTGTTCCCTCACTAGTAGCCTGACAACGCACTTACAGTACTTCGCATTTTTCGTTTCTCTCATCTAAAAATAAGTCGGATTTTCCTACCTGACGATATAACTCCAGAACGCAAGAACCGATTTCCACGATTTTGCATTCGTTGGAAAGGTCTTGGGCTCCGTGAGGTTTATAGCTAAAAAATCTGGAAAAATTTCAAGAGGAAAGTTATCACGCGGACGGAGTCGCGGCCAACAGCTATTTATCTCAGCTTATTAAAACTGAAATGAATCTCAATCGCATAGTTGGCTAATTAACTGATTGCCTAACAACCTAGGCCGAAGAAATTCCGATATTAGCCGCTATATTATGTGTATGAGACGATGGTGAACGGTGGACCACACACGACGCGCGCTGTCGGAATATGGACACGCCCGCCCGTGCATTCCATACAATTCTCGATCAATAGTACGAAAAATTGTCTTTGACTTTGGTTTTCATATAGCAGGAAAATGAAAAATTTAATTTTTCTTTCTGAACACACTTTAAACTGATAGAGTATTATGCGGGACGCTTTGTTTTGTTGAAATTCCTCTATGATACGAATATGTATTCGTGATTAAAATTACCCAATTTCCATCGAAATTTACTAAGCAAAAAAAATTACTGTCACATGTATTATCAGATATTATATAAGCTAGGTCACATATAACTATGTCATATTTATAAAGCTAGCTAGGTTAGAGAATAAGCTATTGATTTATCGATAAAATATAGTCTCGAGTATCAAAACCTATCCCACGCGAGCGAGCTTGTCCAGCTTGTCGAATTGATTCTACGACCTTTTTTAAGCGGTGACTGTTTGTGTTAGCGTGTAGTTTTATACCGTCGTATAAACAATGTACGGTTTATATGGGACTATTCATATTATTGCAACAATTACTTGCCATATAAATTGCTTTACAGCTAGGGCATCGAAACCCGGACCCAATTTTCTAAACCCGGTTTTCGGGTTTCTTCGGTCCCATTTTTCGAGCTTTTTTGTTTTTTTTTTTAATTTAAAATATACAGTGCTATTATATTTTATGTATCATTTTTCTGTAACTTAGTGCAAAAAAATTAGAAAATAAAAAAGTTTCTTTAATCACATTTTTATTGTCTTTGCTCAAATATTTATAACAATTTTAACAATCAGTCCTTAATGCATAATTCAATATCAGTGAGATACAAACAATGAATCAAAAATACATATATATCCACAGTCGAACATTTATCCTCCTCGTTTTTTAGAAGTCGGTAAAAAAACAAAGTAATTTAATTTTTTTTTAAATACGTCTTCCAAAGGATAATAACATTGTTTTCTTGACAGATCAATTTAGATGTTTATTTAATCAATATAATAATTATTTTACCCCCCTATTTATTGTATATATAAATATTATATCTAACAAAATGGGCTTGTTTATACTACGTACGTATTTTATTTCTTTAATTTTAGTTTATTTTTTGTTAGAAAATGTACGGTTACCGCACAATGAAAACTTTAAAGTAAAATCGGTCGAAGTATTAATACTGGTTAAATATTAAGTGTACTAATTCTGGAGCACTCAGCAATATTTAAACACTTGTGAAAGGCCAGCGTCTATTTTTACGTGGTTTTAAATCGTGTATCGACAGCGCACGTCGCGAGAGTTTATACAAACACCTCTCAACACGAACAATTATTGACTCGTTTCAAAACTTTATTAAAATAAAATGGCGCTTAAAAAGTTTTAAGATTGTTTTCAATTGACGAGTTAAAGTTTTTGAAGATTGGTGTTATTTGGAGTTTAGATATAGATGTTTCAAGTAGCAAATATTTAAGCTTTCCGAAGAACCATAAAAAATTTATAAAAGCAACTCCTTATAATGTCATAAAAAATCGTAATTCTATGAACTGAGGAAACTTCTAACATGACGATTAACATGAATATCTAATGTTACATGTTTCACCCATCCTAAAACAAAGGCACAATAGCTGTAAAAGAAAGTAACTTCGTTAATTCTCGAAACTCCCGGGTATAACAAAAAACCCGCCAAGAGCGAGTTCGACTCGCGCACTAGGGGTCCCGTACCAGAGCAAAGTGTTGGGAAAACGTATTTCTGAAAATTTTAAATTTATAAAATAGTTTTAAATTTTTAAAAGAAAGGAAGGCTATAAGATTTCAACCCCGCCTCCGCAACCTTAGACTGCTCGGCAGTCGGCACGGATCAATAGCGTGTTGAATTTATCAATCTTCTATCAAGGAAGGATATTTCTTCCTTGATATCTCTTCCTTGATAGTACGAAGAACTTATTTGTTGTACTAGAGCCGACTATGAGAGACATCTTTAGGTATTTAATTTATTTTGTTTTTAATATTTGTTTACTATAGCGGCAATTTCTGTTTAACTCTCTATAGGCAGACGGACAGACAGACATAGAAGTCTTAGTAATAGAGACCCGTTTTTACCTTTTGGTTACGGAACTTCAAAAAGAACATATCATATTATACGGTCGAATTGAGAAACCTCCTTTTTGAAAGTCGTTTAAAAATCATAAAATTTTGTCCGTTACTTTAAGTGTGTGTAAGAGACACACACTTAAAGAGTACATAGTTCCTTTTATATGGGTGAATTCTGTGGAGCATTTCCCATAGAAACATAGAAGTCAGAGCTTGATCCCGTGGTGGTCGTGGGTCAGGGAGCTTGCGCTAACGACCCGTCATGGTGTCGGCGTGATGTCGGTGTCGGGTAGACAGACATTCAGGTGTGAATATCTAACCAGAGGAAATTGTAGATCATAGAGATTTCCGTGTATTATAAGGATAGGTGTTTGTTAAAAACATTATAGATGGAGTACGAGATTAGAACAAAACCGTTCGAGAGCAAAATATTTTAGTGTATGCCTATATCAATCTCACAAGATTTATTTCGAATTTATTAATATAATTATAACAATGGAAATATGTCTGTGTTAATTTTTCCTTATGCCCGGGATACACAAGGAGTTTCAACTTTCAAGTTAGGATGCTAGTTTACTGGCATAGAAATTGACTTAGTTGAGTCTAGTCTACAAAAAGCCAAATCCCAGAAGTACTACTTCCTAGCTTATTGATACTAATTTTCTATCCTAGCTTGAAAAACTAGCCTCGTACAGTCCGAAGAGAGTCTAAAGACTTATTGTACAGTATCATATTATTTCAATTTATTAATCGATAATATTATTATATTTTATGCATTATAGCCCCAAAATTACAGAACAGTAGCTCTACCATGAGTTTGAAGCAATAGTATTTGATACTCGATTTAACTACGTACATTTTTTTGGTATAACAATTTTAGTTCCGCAAGTGACCGCTAGAGGCGCTGTAGAATTTTGGCATACTAAATATTCACGTCGTCGCTATCGAGTTATTATTATTGCTTCAAACTCATAGTAAAGCCACAGGGTGCAAGCTTTCATTATTTCAGCCTTCAGCGACGTATGCTGGAATGCGCCAGCCTAGAAATAGTTGGTAAAAACGCTAATGAGCCTAATTAGTGTATATTAGTTGGTGTTTAGTGGTGATGTATGGCCGGCAGTCGGTAATTGGTGCCCACTTGCCACTGCCACGAGTATGAGATATGCGCATATACATGGTGTGTCTTATTTGGCCTTCTTGAAGCTTCGGCGAAATTTTTTGGCGTATCTAACAAGTTATATAAGCTATGTCTTTTGTGGCAGATTCTTTACGTAAGTTCGTTATACATTTTTATGTGGAATTTCTACGTGTATTTGTGAATTTTTTAATAGAGCGACCCAGACGGATCGTATACACGTTAAGTTCCTCTAGTTAAATAGAAACAACTTACTTCTATATAAGTTATCAATCCTGGAGAATACAGAATTACAGTCGATAAACCTAACGCAGATTCTTCGAAGTTCTCCTTTTTTCATTGTCTGTCCCGCTCAAATGTCTTTAGAAATCTATAAATGTAACATCATCCTGTAGATATAATAAATCAATATAAGAGAAACGTAGCGGGCGACAGGGACGTCTTTTGGCACCGCTATACAGGGTGCTCACCGCCCTCGATCATACTGTTTATCACGAGTAATTGCTTGTAATTAACGCCTAAGTGTACTGTAATTTAATGTTGTACTTGTCTAAATAAAGTGCCTACCGGTTACCTACTCAATTTAATATGGGTCGTGAGCATACATGAAATAAATAGGATGTGAGCGCCCGTGGCGCGCCCGACCTTTGGTCCGCACTCGAGAGGGTGCAGGTTCGAACCCCGGTGGAGGGTACCAATGAGACATTTTCGATCTCAAGGACATAATACGGATGCTCATTGGCGTGGGAGAGCCATGCTCCGGCACAAATGGGGCGGCTCGACCGGAGTGATACCACGGCCTGTCGTGAAACGGCTTTGTGCTGTGTTTCGTTCAGTGAGTGAGTTTACCGGTGGCCCAACTTCTCTTATTCCTCCTATACCTATTCCCATTCCCTATCCCCTCGTAAAGGGTGGCAACTCACTTGCGACTCTTCAGATGTTACAAGTGTTACTTTCCATCATGCAACTCGCTTGTCCCCTAATTATATCATTTTAAAAAAATATTTTTTACCCTATTTAAAATTAGTTCATTGCAATTTAAAGAGTGCGTGGTTGCCCTTAATCCATAGGATACAAAATAATTGTTAATAATGAAAATATATTTCTAAATATACGTATGAGTGTACCGTGGTTGGTAAATATACGAATATAACGCGCAATAATTATTATATTTCATGAATAATGCATAAGCATAGTAGCAAATTAAATTTTCATATAAACATTTAATATTCCTAATCGTTAAATATGATTATTTATGGAAAGAAACATTAGCCAATTACAGAAAATTTCATGGCATTGTTCTCGAGTAATAATATTTTTATTTTAAAAGTTTTTCTTACATTTACCTGTAATAACTAAAGTTACGAGCGTTATTTTCTTAATTAACTTCATGTGTAATAAAGTTGCACGCATTATGTACCTGTACGAATATTAAATGCTACGTCAAAAAAATTTAAAACTTCAAAATATTTTTGTTTGCTATACTATGTTGGTCTACTCCATGTGTTTTGTGTTCTTGTTATAGTTCGGTTGCACCAACTTATGTAGTTGACACCGTATCCAGTGGCGTAACTATACCGTGCTAGGCCCGTGGCAAATTCGTTTTCGTTCCTCTATGTCTATCTAATACAAAAACACGTCAAGTGATTATTGTAAAAAAAATAATCGCTTGCCACTCGTCTAGGGGGGCTGATTGGGGGCCCCTTCTGGCTGGGGGCCAGTGGAATTTTTAAACTTCTTTCGCCTAAGTATATTAGCCTTAACATGATTTTTACAAAAACATTATATATATGATAAATTATCGAATATCAAATCCACAATAAACTTTGATGTGTGAAAAGCGAAGTGTAAGTAAGTTTTATCATTTCGTTATAGGTGCGAAAGGATATAAATATAAAAATGGTGACAAACATACAAATACGCCGGTGCCAGCCCGCAGACTCTTTAACAATTCATCAACGATTAGGTCGTCGTTTTATGAACTGTTTATTACAGTTAATTATAAATAGCAGATAGTAAATTAGAGAACAGACAGACAGACAATCGGCCGTAGATCACACACATATATCAACCACTTTGATTTCATCTCGACCTATTATTTGTTTTTCCTCCGGTCCATTTAGTCTCTACATTCCGTGCAATTGTGTCGAAAATCTAAAGTCATTTCTTATTATTTAGAGTACATATTTAATGTATGATATGAATATAAGTTTTTAGAAATAACTATAACTTGAAATGTAATGAGGTACTTTTGAACCTTTTTCTTATTTCGTGTTATTTTCTTTGTAATGTTTATTGATTATTTTTGTAAGAAAAAGTTTAAGGTGGGTGCAAATATATTATATAAAAATAAATTCGGTTTTCTTTCCTGACGAACTTCCTCCTTTGCGTTCGTTAGAAAGGTCTGGGGCTCCGTGAGGTTTATAGCAAAGAAAATCCGGAAAATGTTCAAGAGAAAAGCTACCACGCGAACGGAGTAGCGGGCAAAAAAATTAATAATTATGACCAACTCATATGGAATTTTCTGAAAGCTTAATAATGAGCTATGTTCTTAAAGGTCCTTTGTCTATAGGTACAAGTAAAAGCTATTAACATTTTTCGCTTCTCCCACCCAATAATAAAACGTGAAATTCTTTATGCTTCATACCCAATTAGCATGATATATTTAATGTGAATAATATAACGTCAACACTTTTTAATTATTTCATAAATAATCGTTAATTTGGAATAATAATTACGAGTTAACAGCATTATAAATAATCCTTGTAGTAAAGGAAACATTTGAGAAATGTGTACTGGTTTTCGTTGCTTATGTGAGCGAGATTAAATCATTTGAAAAATAAAATTTGGATTTTTTTTTTCAATTAATTAATACTAGCTGCTTGTTGCCTGCGACTACGTCCGCGTGGTACCTTTTTTTCTTAATTTTGTCTGACTTTTTGCTACAAACCTCGTGAAGCCCGAGACTTTTTAAACGAATACAAAACCATGGAAATAGGTTCATGCGTTCTGCAGTTATACCATCACGAAGAAAAACCCGATTTATTTTTATATAAAACAGATAAGAAAATAACATATTTTTTCATAACTTTTAGGGCCTTTTTCATCGCTTACTGATAACGTATTTGCTAGGCTACATCTTTTTTGCAGACTCTCCATACAACATCTATCTGTAAGCGGTGAAAGTATCTATATATTTCATTTTTGTCATAAGCATCTAGTAAAAAGAAATTAGGTGTATGTTATTTATCTTTGTAGTTGCTAAACAGATATTTTGTTGTTGTTAGTCGCAGAACTACTGGTATTTTCTTAAAATTTTCCGATTCCATGTTCCCACACCGGCTTTACAAATTGTAAGATGTAACCACAGTTGTCAAGTCCAACACTCAAGCCCACGTGTGGTTACCCACATCCTGCATGTGCCAACTCAACTACACTCATATAAGTATCCAGATTTCATAAGACGTATCCAGAAAAATGCGCAAAAATTTGTATATCACGCGGGAACCGTACATTTTCCCGGGATAAAAAGTATCCTATATGTTGCCCAGACCT
>JAOTAV010036262.1:0-18926 GCA_026546445.1 Cyclargus thomasi
AAAAACTGATTGGACTACATCGTTTTTCAATAACGTAAGATTTATTTAATTAAATAATAAAAAACCACGCATATTCCCTATTATTTCACGTCAATAGTTACAATAACTAGCTACACAGCACGTAACCGATTACCGAATAACTAGTTTCAAGTCGTTTTTTTTTGTAACGTTTTTTGCGTTGAACGGTATGAAGATTTATAGACGATTAGTCAGTTCTGTCTTCTAAGTTATAATGCAGCCAGTCCTAAGCCATAAATAAGTATAAAGTGAAGTTAATTTCATGTCTTAAAAGTATAGCTTCAAGTAATTAGCGTTACACTATACGCTTACATTATTCGTGGAAGATGCTAGCAATATGATTGTTTCAACAAAATAATGGGGTCAGCACTACAGTCTACAGTAGCCTACATAAAAATAACTAGTTCCAAAAATCACTCGTCTTAAACCGGTGAAACCGAAATTCGCTGGAATCGTTAATTTCATAAGAATTCACCTAACGTCTTCCATTATGATTATTATTATCAGATTCATTCCTTGTTTATAAGGAACCCCACCTATCACCGAAGTGATCTGTAGAGCTCTTCCCAAAAATTAATCATCATCATCATGGCGAGAATAAGTCTCGCCATAAACTAGTCGTGCATATGAAGAAGCTCTTACGTGCTCTAAGCGTGCTACCAATAGCGCGATTTAGAGTGCGCTTAGTGACATCTAGCGGTAGCGCTGAGAACTATACTTAAAACGCTACTGGGCGCTGTTGTTGAATCTGGCGATTTATATTAAAAAAGTAATTTATACTGTTTTGTTTTTCGTTTAAAAAGTGTTTCAATGTATCTAATAAAATATTACCTGTATATTGTATATTAAATCTCCTTAATTTTTTCTTCGTGTCTATGTAGGTATAATGGGGGAAATTGGATGAGAGCCAGTTGACGGACCTACGTCGTTTAGTCGGAATATGTCAATTCCGTGTAAGTCGTGATCTGTCCACTGGGTCCCCAGGAAATGTTCCTGGGTCATGGAAAAACTTTTTTGTTCCGTCGGCGGGATTCGAATCCGCCGGCGCGACCTCCGGTGTGAGCTACCAAAGCGCTCAACCACTGCGCCACAGGGGTGGTCTTGCATAGATAATGTTGTTTACAGGAAGATCTTAAAGCTATGTATGCAAACATTTTACTTTTGCATGTAAACGTAATATCAAGGAACAGATTTATATTATATTTTTATTAAAATTTTGTTTTTAATAGTAATAGTTTCATTGCTTAAAATGTATTATTATGTAATTTCCCATTTTGCTTTAAACAACAGCTTCAAAATTCTAACTTTTCTACGTATATATTAAGGAATATTTAACACAATATCCACCTTTACCCCTGAAGGCATAAAGTTTCTGCATAAGAAATGATAATGTTTAATCCACAAAGAACTAGTATTAAGCATACCGCGCCGGATATTTTCATACACTTGTTTAATATTTGAACCGGTTATAGAGTTAAGAATAATATGGAATTAGATAGTCGAACTATTTCTATTTAAAAATAACAATGCAGCAATTAATTTAAACATAAATACAGCGGTCTGATTGAATGACTGAAAAATAATATGGAATTAGATGGTCGAACTATTTCTATTCAAAAATAACAATGCAGCAATTAATTTAAACGTAAATTCAGCGGTCTGATTGAGTGACTGAAACTGAAAGGATCGTGCTACAGTTTTGGCATGGCATTATAGGTTTTACTTATTAAGCAGGTGCTTAGATTATTATATTATACTAAATCACATTTTCAATACGTTAATCGCGCGGGAACCGTACATTTTTCAGGATAAAAAAATACTATGTCCTTCCCCGGCGGAGTTAAATATTTTTCTATACCAAATTTCAGCTAAATCGGTTCAGGGGCTTGGTCGTGGTAACGTAACTTTATTTATAACATCGCATTTATATATGACAACCTCTGTGGCTGAGTTGGTAAGCGAGTCATACTGGGTACTATTTTACCAATAGCCATATAAGCTATGGCTATTGGTAAAATAGTACCCAGGATATTTAGCTCTTCGCCGCGTCTATGGATTTTTATTCTATGGGGTTGGTCAGAAACAAATTTAAACTTTGCGCAAGTACTCGGCTGAACTGGAACGGGAAGTTGAACTAAAATTACATCCACTTACATATTTTATACTGTTGCCACAATAATCTCACTCACACGAACGGTCCGGGGTCTGCGTCTATCAAATTGTGGATATGCGGCTAAAAAGACCGCATCCACCGACTGTGTGCATTTGCCAACCGTGTCCGTTTGGGGGTTTTTACGTTGGGGAAGGAGGAATATTTTTTTCGAGAGTATGTATGTATGTATGTATGTATGTATGTATGTATGTATGTATGTATGTATGTTTGTATGTATGTATAATTGTTTGGCATGTTCTGCAGCCTAATCGGCTTGATAAATTTTAAAGTAAGAGGTATTGATAGCGCAAGCTGTGTAAATAAAAATCAAAATGGCGAATTTTGAAGTTAAAATTTAGGTTTTTGTTTTTAGATCGAGTAGGGTATCAAAATGAAGGGCTTTGAGTTGCCGTATGGAGCGCTCGCCTATGCGAATTACAACATTTGACTTTGCTGCCTGTGCCTAACCTTTGCATAAAAAATCTCCCATCACAATATTACCTTACGTTTCAGAATGGCAAAACTAAATAACTACATATTGTTATCATTAACTAGAGGTCGCCCTGTGCTGGAAATACGACCATATTTCTCAATGCAGTCACAGACTTGACCATAAATTAAAGAGAATTTCGTGTATGATTATCGTGTCATGTCAAAACATTGTAGTGTGCGTAGCGTTTTATTTATTAAAAATATGCAGGATTAAAGCATATTTTAAAATAATATTGGTATTCCATGCATCCTCCAAATCAGCTATAACTGGGAGAAATTTCGTGCTTTTATATCTATGCGTCTTTCGTAAAAAGGGGTACAAAGTTTTCCGCTCGCGTATTAATATATAGATTAGAAAATATATCCTGTGTATTTTCATCAGCTGCTTCATTTCCAGTTCTTTTGCGATAGAAACACATATTCAGCGTTCTAAAATGAAATCCTGTATCGGAAACTTCGTCAATACATGTTGGTAAGTTGTGATGAAGTTATGTGATTAGACCGAGTTCCGAGTTGCGACTGCCCGTACGTGCTTCAGAACAGGTTTCGGTAACTTACTAGAAACTTGTGGAAACTCTGGAAGTGCATGTGTAAATGGACAATTGTTTCTAGTTCTAGGAAGTGCTGCGCAAACTCATGTTGTGAAAAACTATCGTTAATTCTGAGCTTAAAATCTTTACTTCTATTTTAATATCAGCACAGCATAATAAAGACGAAGAAGAAAGAAAATTTTGATGTTAGCATGCAATTGAAAATTGCCAATACGTGAAACGTATAAAGAAGTCTGCGAAATTAAAATAACAGAACAAAAGTTGCTAAAGAATGTTATGGGGAAGGCAATGATAAATTGTGATAATGGAATGAAATGAATGGTTAAGTACAGCAAGAAGATGGAATAAGTAATGAAGACGCTCAGAACGTTGACGTCTTTGTCAGATCCAAGTTTATAAATAATCATGGTTTTGGAATGAAAAAGACGGAATATTCAGGGGAACTTGTATTTGACAGACTGCAGTAAGGAAATGGAATAAGTGGTGGAGACGACGACTGATGACGAAGTCCTCGCTAAGTTCAAAGCTACGGAACATTTTTAAGCTGACCGCCGGTTGTGAGTTGTTGTGACTGGTAACATTATCATTATGGAATGAAAAACAGGTAACATTCAGAAAAACTTGTATTTGGCAGACTGAAGTAAGAACATGGAATATGTGGTGGAGACGCGCATGACGTTGACGACAAAGTCAGCTCCAAGTTCGAAGCTATGGAACACCTTGAAGCTGATGGTCTGCTGCGATATGTGCTGAGCGAAGTTACGCAGCGCTTGCTTCTCTTTCTTCTTGATGTCTAAAAGAATTAAACCTTTATTTTTATGTTAAAACATAACAAAGATACGTACAATCAATTTAAAAGCCTAGTAGGCTTTTGTTCGCGACTTTTCAGCGTTGATTTTCCCTGTTTGTCTACTTTTCTCTTGAAACTTTTCCTAAATTTTCTTTACTATAAACCTCACGACGCCCAAGATCTTTCCAACGAATGTAAAACCGTGGTAATTGGTTTGTTCGTTCTGGTGTTAAAGCGTCAATAAGGAAAACCCGACTTACTATTACATATATAACAGCAAAAATGTCCTATAGCGTATAGAAATGCGTTTTAATTTATTTGGAAAAAAATATATCTGATACTCAAAATTTTATTTTTCATTTTATATTTATTCTTAGAACTCTTTTTAATCTGACAGTTATTTAAAAATATATATTTTTAGTTTACCATTTTTAATATCGTTAAAAAACTTACTTTTTCTCAGGCTCTGCTGTATTAGTATCATCTTTATATCGTCACATTTCACTTTTATCATCTCCACGATCACACAGGGCAGTAAGTTCAGGATGTTCATATAGACTAATGCGATTGTAAATGAAATAATCGAACTAGAATTGGATACCTGCAAGTTCATAATAGTTTTAAAAAACACAATAAGAGAATATTTATCTTTATGATTAATATTGGTCGCCCTTAGCGTTATGGATATGAGCCAATATTGTTTGAGTTAATTAGCATTAGTATATAGTAAAATAAAGCGGCTATCGGTCTTCCAACAGGCTATTGACATCATGGATGGTACCCGCCCTGCCTTTGCGCAGAAAGATAGATAGATAGATAGATAGATAGATAGATAAATAGATAAATTCTTTATTGCACACAAATAATAGAATTAAACTAATTCTACTACAGCAAGGTGACACCGCTCTACGTGCTACACTTGCATAAAGTCCAGCATCTCAGCCACTTAGCAATACTGATTAGAGCAATGCATTTCGTAATTTTTACTACTAATTTTGCAAAACAAAATTTCGCAATCAATATAAATTGATTCTAGAGTAAACTATTTCATCAAAAATTTTAGACCTTTTAGCAAAATGTACTAAAATGAAAAAGAGAGCGATTCTTTTGCAATATTGCTATAACTTTTTTGTTATTTATTCTATATTTGTAAGAAGAACTGCATATCGAATATCTATCTTGATGTTAGACTAAAAACGTCTACACTCTTACCGCAAAGTACCTTCTTGGTGAGAGTACCGAAGTTGCACACCTTAACCACTTGTTATCTATACATATAATAAATCTATTAAATATATTCAAAAAATAATAAGCGGGAGGTCTCACTACGCGGATAAAGAATCCAAAAATACAGTTAGATCTGTCCGCTGTCTTTCTGTTTTGTTATGTTTGCTCAAGCATCACGCAAACACTACTGATATGATTTAAATGCGGTTTTCGCAGAAATATTTGTCTTCTTCCAACTTAACATCTAGTGTATGATTTTTTTTTATAAAAATAAAACTTGATAAATTCGAATTCAAATCTAAAAACGTTCAGTTCCTTATGTTTGTTTCGCAATGAAAATAAAAAAGACACAAGGCCAACATTGGGTGCTGTTCACCAGCTGCATGAGGCTCTTCTACACGTCAGCGTATATAAAAGTTTATTTGTCCGTCAATCGCGTCGAAACTACTGAACGAGTTTTTTTTAAATTTGATATACACACAGGATCTTAGCTGATATAGATTAAACGATATCATTTCGATTAAATACTCCGATAGGATAATTCATTTGTAAGTGTGCTAAATCCACGAGAGGAAAGCCAGGGGTAAACTCTATTAATCCATATGACATATTTTATTGTTAGTGATATAACATCCCTATCAAGATTATAAGATATTGTCCTACCGGTCTTGGTATGTTAATCTAAGCCCCTCAAATACGTACAAAAAAATTAATCAAAAAAAGCTAGTTATTAAAAATATTATTGTAACTTACATTTCCGCCCAGTTTCACATGAACATATACGCCGATGTAAATTCCCACTAATTCTGTTACCAAACGCAATAGAAACTGAAATGAAATAATATTTAGGCATCAGAACAACGTCAAATAGTTAATTCTATTTTTTTCCGACCCAAAATATTAGAAGCCACAAATAGTACTGAATTTACTACTAGGTTTTTTTTTTAAGGTCTTTAGCCCACCATACATTCCCACCACGGTATCTCCTGTGTCGCCAGGATCGACAGCGGTATCCAACCACGAACCCTTTGATATGATCTCAGGGAGCCTGAATGACTTATTAAAGCTGCCTTGGGACCCGCAACAAAATTAATCAGAAGAATATAAGAGGAGCAGGAAGTATTCAAGTTTTCTGCTCACACAAAGCGGGAGACAGCATAAATTTGGAATGACCGAAAATCAAGGAACTAAAGTAGAATACGACTTGTAATATATAATAATAATATGCAAAACATTTTAAACAATGTGACTTACTGGAATTTGGATGCTATTGGCAACATCTCCTGCAACACCTACAACTTTTTTGTAAGTTTCCAACAATTTAACAACCTGAGTATCTGCGTTTTCTTGAAGAACGCTCTCATACCAATCTTTCGGGTATATAGTTTTTAAAGTCTCGCATATACCGGTGGTTTCATTTTTTATTAATGATACTAAATATACTCTCCACACACATTCTAAGTCACCAGAAAGTGAAATGAATTGTGAGATAAGAAATAGGGGCATGGACGATCGTTCTGAACCCGCTGATGTAAGCATGAAGTAGAACGCATATAATTTGTTTCCAATTACGGAAAGTAATATTAACATAGATTGAGCTATATTAGATCTGTTATTGATTTTCAATTCAATATTTTGTAGCTTCGTTTCCAATTTCGATAAGAAATCTTGTCCAGATTTAACGTTATTCACAACTATACAAAAGTATTCTAAGCTGTACGTAAAGTTCCAAATCAAACTCAATACAGAATGGTTCCAATGTTCACGCACCAAGGAACAGAGTATCATAAACGCTGTAATAACACTTATAGATCCGTGCATATATTTTGTCCTTCTTGAAATAATAATTTTATTAATTCCAGTCAGAAATAGCGGTATTATAAGTAAATATAATATTGTCTTAGGCGTTTGCGTCATTCTTATACGAGAACTCTTTGTTTCTGGGTCAAGTGGACAGAATAATTTGAATTCGTGCGATAAAAAGTTGAGTGCCTATTATTTTAAAAGTGACTTGAAATGACAAATTGTCATCAGTTATGGCTCTTCGGGTATTTACAGTAACTAGTGTTTTATTAGAATTATTATGCGTTGAGTACTTTGTAAGGCTGAGCGCATATTTAATATGTAATAACGTAATAAAATTAAGATAAATAGTTTTTTCGATTATTCTCATTGGTAGGAACTCCTTTTGAGATAAACAAGACTCTAGTTACTTCAGAGGTACTGAAGGAACCTGTGACACTATCTAGTTCATTTATCAAACTATATATCAAACTACAGGGACTAAGTTTTTTGGAACCATAAATCCACTTTCTTCAGGGGTCTACGTATGAGTTTTTGTAAAACTGTTTCAACGCTAAAGCGTTAAAAATAAATAGACTGTCTTCAAAGACAGTCTATTTATTTGACAGATTTTGTATGGAGAATCTGTCAAAAAAGTTATGGATAGCCTAACAGAAACTTTAATAGTAAGCGATGAAACAATTACCCTTAATGTATTAAAAGAGTAATATCGAAAACTGACCGAGACAATTGTCGTCTGTACGTATGTACAGTAAGTTTACCATATATTTGAAACAATAGTATTTGTCGATACTCGATAGCGACTACGTAAATTTTTAGTATGGCAACATTTTACAGCGCCTCTAGCGGCCACTTGAGGCACTAAAATTCCCAGACAAAATTGACTCGTCGCTATCGATTATCAATAAATATATTGTTTCAAACTCATGGTAGACGTACTGTACCCGGCGTACACCGCCGTGTCAGTGCTAACAGTTAAGTTAAATATGGTACTTACTGATACTTGAACGTTTTTAATAACTTCAGCTGCTATATTCACTAATGTTTTGTGTCACTAACTGAACATAGAATTGACATATTCCGATTCCGAATGACGTAGACCCGTCAACTGGCTCTCTTTCAATTTCCCCCATTATACATATCAGACAGCCCTTTAAGGCGTCTTGCCTATCATGTACAACTCTTTAAGTTCAACTTCTAAACAACTAACTCTATTGTTGATGACAAAAGTCAGAAAAAATCTCCAAACACATCGTCGCGCTTTCCCGTTGCAATTTGTATCACACTGCCGTCCTCAAGCTAAAATGTATAAAAAGTACTTATTGAGTTATGAGCAAAAAATGCTGCAGTCTTTCTATGGGCTTGGTACTTCATAACGGCAATATTCATTTTAATAACTCGATGACTATAAAGGCTACAAAAATGTTGGTTGTACATGTCGATAGAGCTGTTTCTTCTTATTATGATGGCATCAAAATGTCAAAAACATCTAGATGTTGGTTAACGGAATTTAAGCATTGAGGACGGCAGCGCAGCAGGAAAGCGTGACATATGATAGAAGAAATACCTTCGTTCTATACATTTTTCTGTCTCCAGATGTTAGCATTTGGTAAGCTTGACAACATTTATTAACAATTCAAGTGAAGATTTAAAATAACGTGTGAATTTTACTAATCTTTACTTTCATTTCGAACCATAAGCGCATCGATTTTTTTCAAGCGCTTTTCCAAGGTCTGCAGAAATTATTGTCCAAAATAAACTTTATACACAACCACACATAGGTATTCGAAGCTATAGACAAAGTTCCATATCAACACAATGATAAAAAACCTAAACCGTTCTGATAGCGTGAATTTGTTTATCCCAAATAGAAAAAGTGGTATGAGCAACATGTAGTACTCGATTGCTTAGACACTGTCACGGCAGACATTTTAGTTGTGACCAAAGCTATGAATAAATAGCTAAGCAGCTTATATAGTTGACAAACTATTAGACAAAACAGAAGGTCAAACATTTCATTACTTAAAAGCTTCCTGGTGGATGTTAAAAGCTTTAACTAAATGATTTTAGTAATGGAAGTACTTATTAAATTTATGTCGAACAATAGATTAATACTTATTTATTATTATTTTGTTGATTAAATAAGTGATTACAAAAAACTTTCAGAAAAACTTGTATTTAGCATTTTGTAGGATGAATATTGAGTAAGTTGCCAGGAATTGGAAGTAGTGGACAATGAAGTTAGAACCCATGTCATAACTCCCGAACATTCTCAAGCGAATCGGTCGGGATACAATAACGTTAGTAAACAGCTGTAAAACTCTTCTTTCTTTCCTTTTCATGTCTGCAAAGAGAAAAATGTAAATTTACGATTTGCATAATTATATTATCGAAAATTTCGCCTGAAGCCTCATAAGTATAGAGTTATTTATTACTTAATTTTTTTCTTACAGTCGACTTCGATTAGGAAAGAATGATTTTTAGAAGTATGCATACTTGATCTTAGGCCTTGTTGAATCAAAATTAATTTGATGTCGAACGATTTTGTTTTCACCATCTCCAGTATCACGCATGGTGCGAGAGACAATACTGTCAAAAATCCCAATGCAATAAGAGAAGACGAGTACGTCAAATATTCCTAAAATATTCACAAAAATCTTGATATATTCATTAACAGATACATCTACTTTGGAAAAGTAGTAAAATGGCAACTTACTTTGGACGTTGTAAAACAATAAACTCTTAAAAAAACTACAACCATATTTGAAAGCAGTCTGTAAATGAACTGAAAAATGAACATTTATTGAGAGTGGTCATATTAAAAAGTTCAATATCACGCCACTGAAATGGTTACCTAATTACTTACCGGTATCTGAATAGTTTTCGCAATGTCTTGAGTCAACTCCGCCAGAGTTGTATATGCTTCCATCAGATAAAAAACACGATTTTGTACATCTGGGTCAACGTTAAAGGTTTCATACCATTCTAGCGGATACAATTCATTTAGAACTTCATAGATCTGATCGACTTTATTCTTGACTATCACCATGAGAAGCATTCTCCAAACACAATCTAATTCTGCATAGGTAACCGGTATTTGTGCTATTACAATCGTGATTTGGCCTGAAGTAGGCATGAAATCCATTAAGGAAATTATAACGGATAAATGTAATGTCTTGTAAACAATTAAAATGATGGTAACGATATTAATTATGACAATTACTGAAATATGCTTTGCTATTTTGATGTTATCTTCAACTATTTGTATTTTGGCTTCAAACTTTCTTAGGAAATCCTCAGATGTAATAAAGCTCATGATGACCAGTAGAAGATATTCGGTTCCGTGAGCGAAGTTCCATTGAACAGACCCAATCTCGTCATTGCTTTTCAACTGAGTTAGCTGTATGATTATTAATATTACCATCAAACTTAGGAATATTGTGGCATGAATAATCTTTAATTTTTTATAGAAGTACACCTTGTTGATCCCACATAAAAATAATAACACCGTTAAAAAGAACGTTCCTTTTAATATTTTATGCATTTTCGAGAAGGTTTTCAAACAAGTGAATTTCAAAGTGTGTATTATATGAATGAAGCTATAGTAAAAAGTATTTATTTTCACTGTTTTCGTTTATGGCCAAATACGCTTATTATATTAAATAATAAATTAAAGTGCTATTGAATTATTAATGTTTAGTTCAGTCAGGTTAACAGTTATATTAAGTGATGATAGCTAGTGACTTAATTTATACAATACAGCTAGTATTTGCCCGTGACTCCGTCTGTCTGGTAACAAAGATGAGAGCTATTATTTTCTATAACAAAATTAAATGCTTAACACACCTAGTGACCTTTTAACCGAGAACCCGCAATAAACTTTAAAAACTGTAATAAAGGAAATTATTTGAGCAGAATACAATGAGTAGCTGTGAAGCCCCGTTTAGTGCATGTCAGGTATCAGAGATGGCGCTGTAAGTGTAAAATGATTTTTCCTGCTCTCCTGCACATATCCTGAAAATTTTCCGGAATTTTCTTTGCTATAAGTCTCATGGTGCCCGAAACATTTCTAACGGATGTAAAACTGTCGAAATCGGTTCGTGCGTTCTGGAGGAAGTTCGTCAAAAAGAAAAATCCGAGTTATTTTTTAAAAGTTGATAATATTTCGATTAAATTAAATTAGAAAAAAGGATATAACTGGTATATTTTTATCGACACGTAAATGTTTTACATGAAGAAACACTTAGGCCGTTTGTCCACCAATACCGTCAACCGAGAACGAGATTATTTCGGTCCGATAAAATGCAACTTTATGACATAGACTACAGGTTTTATTTTCCTACGCCTTTAATGCCGACCACGACATGGACGATAGAGTAATGTCGCTAGAAACTGAAACCTACCTTGATCATAAAATTGCATTTTATCGGACCGAAATAATCCCGGTTGACGGTGGTGACGGTGGTGGACAAACGGCGTTAGTCTCTACATAATCGACGAAGTCGTTGATCGTAAATCGGCACGATTATCGTATAAGCATCCTCACAATCATTCGTAGTGCCACATATTTCTCTAAATAATATAAAACCATATCCCACTCCCAGTACAAGTTTGTGGTGCACGTTACGGAAAAACTATAAGAGCTTAAGGTTTGGGATTTTTCATAGAAACTTAAGTGTATGTGTTTAAAAATAAAAAAAAATATCCACAGCCGAACATATAACCTCCTCGTTTTTGGAAGTCGGTTAAAAATAATTTAAATACTATCAAAGATCTTAGTAGAAAAAAAAATGTATTACTAACGCCATCAACGACTTAAGATGTGCAACTGTAAAGATAAACTAAGCGAATTGAGTTTTTAAACGTATCCGGAATCATATAATTATAATTAAAAAAAGATTCTTTCCGAAATGGGAAAACCCAATCTCACATTTCGCTAGTACACATTAGTAAGTATAACTTTGTTAATGAGTTGATTAACGGCGATCATAGACGTTGATCGGCGAGCAGAAGAAATGTCCTCTTCACAATCGTGCTCGCGATACATCGTGTAATCGCTGTTAGAAAGAGGAGACATTAGAATGTTGTATCTTAACCTCAAATTGACATTACATTCTAAATATTTATACAGATCATGTCAAACATAACCTAAAACTTAGCACACACCGCATAATGATCTCATAAATATGTAAATAGCAGGCAATTAAAGAACATTGTTCGCGTCTTGAAGCCGACGAGACAAAGGCGGCACATAATTTATTTTGCTTGATAATTATGGAGCTTATAACCGCTATATTACAGCAAAAAGCCCAAATGGTGGTTACCATTTTAGCTCCTATGCAAATACACAAGATGGCGGTGAATTTGGCGAAATTAATAACAGCTAAGTGAATAATATCATGTATTATGCAGATGGAAATATAAAAATGTTTAACTTAACCTAAGTTAAATATTTTTACTCATACTTGTCAATATACCGAAACAAAGTAAGTATAAAACATTTTACTAAAATAATACTTATACTATACTAATATGTATATTTATACTAATCTATACTATTAATGTATACCTCAAGAGTTTGTTTGAATGTTCGCGCCTCAGGAACCACTAGTCGGAATTGAAAAATTATTTTTGTGTTGGTTGATCCATTCATCGAGGAAGGATATGGTTGTACGCTACGACCAATAGGAGCTGATCAGTAATTGAAAAATGTTGTAAAAACGGGATAATTTACGAAATCTCTCGCGGACGTAGCCGCGGCCAACAGCTAGTATGAAAATAATGTGGAAATCCGTCAATCGCAATGAAATTATTGATATGAGGTTTTGATGAAATGAAAATGAAAAAAATTGGTATTGGTAAAGGTAAAACACTTTAATCCTATTTCTTACTAATATAACAGACACGAAAGTTTGCTTAGAGGCTTGTCTATTAATCCCTCATAGGCTATTATCATACGAAATAATATAACGAATTTTAATGAGTACAGAGTTGCTCTTTATTTTTAACCGACTTCCAAAAACGAGGAGGTTACATGTTTGGTTGTGTTTATATATATATTTTTTGATTTGATGCTTTTGTGTGGTAAGTATTTTGTAAATGTTTAAATTTCACGCGTACGAATACGTAGGCATGAACTATGACTTAGGGTGTGAATTACTCTTAGGCGTAATATCTTCTCTTCTTAAACGGTGATTACACGCGATGACCCGCAAACACGATTATGTAGAGGGGAAACTCGGCTCAGCTCGCCGATCATCGTATATGATCGCCTTCGATCAATTTTTCAATAAACTTTTTTAAAACAACAAAAAGAAATCAAAACAATCAACTTTAGAGCGTCCCTGGCCTAAAGGGTAAAACCTTTGGTTCGCGCTCGAGAGGGTGCAGGTTCGAACCCCGGGTGGAGGCGTGTACCAATGAGACATTTTCCGATCTCGAGTACGTAATACGGATGCTCATTGCCGTGGGAGACCCATATTTCGGCACAAATGCGTCGGCTCGACCGGAGTGATACTACGGCCTTACAGAAAACTGACGTGAAACGGCGTTGTGCTGTGTTTCGTTCAGTGTTTACCGGTGACCCTACTTCCTTAATCCTTTATCCCTATTCATATTCCCTATTCTCTCATAAAGGCCAGCAACGCACTTGCGACTCCTCGGATGTCTCGAGTGTTCATAGGCGACGACAGTTGCTATCCATCAGGTAGCCCGTCTGCTTGCTTGCCCTCTTAATATCATTAAAAAAAAACACCAAGGACTACGAACGATTGTGTGTCTGAGTAGAGCCTGTGTACTACGAACTAATTATTAATTAACAGTTAACCTAAAACGTCAGTGAAGTTGGCCTTTAAACTGGATTATGTTAACTGAGTCTAAACTCAATAATTTCGGATTCATTATATCGATTTCCATCTGGGCGGATTATGAATGCATCGCACGGCCAGTTCTAATCAGCGCAGTGGATTTGAACCGGCACCAATCAATATGTGCTCGACCCACAGATCTATATTTGAGCAGATTGACCTTTTTCCTCTTCTAACGGTAAATGTAGCTAGAATTAATAATCACTTTTCACAATGCAATCAGGTTACTGAATTTTGAAAAATTTTTGGCATATGCGTTATATATTTAAAAGATGACAGATGTTTGATACAGTCGACTTATAAAGTACTTGATTGAGATATTTAGAATAAGTAGAAAAAATAAATAGATTGAGTAGAGCTACTAGTCATTCTATTTATTTTATCTACTTATTCTAAACGAAAAAAGCACCAAAATTCGTTCATCGCACGAGAATAATTTTTAAGTAACTTTTCAAGGAATATATATCAAATTACAATAAAATCGGTTCGGGCGCGCATGAGGGTTTTACGGACAGATAGACAGAAATACTTTTGCATTAATAATATCATGATCACTATCTTAAATCATTAACATTATAAGACAAAGAAATTTAATATTATAATAATATGATTTATATGTATGTATATTAGCCTTGTGCTGACCCGGCAAATGTTGTTTTGCCATATAAATGCAAAATTTGGTTAAAATTGGTAAAGCCGTTTCGGAAGAGTACGAAGACAAACATTGTGACACGAGAATGTATATAATAGCAAACCGTGTAGTATGGGTAATCTTACGTTATCATAGTTTTTTATTATTTGTAGTTTTAAAATCACTAAATAATGCACCGTCCTCTTAAATAAGAATCAGTGGGTGGAACAATGAAGCGAATTCGCCAACTGTTCGGGGTGTCACCCAGGGACACGTTCTGGGACCGCTTTTGTAGCTTTGATGCGAGGACGGCTTGACCGAAAAAAGGGATTGCAATCGGAAATACGTTTGTGCAATCTGCAGTTTGCCTAACGTCGTTGCAGCTGGAGGTAAATTCGAATACTTTAATCGAGTTAGCTGTGAGAGAGCCATGCTTCGGCACGAATGGACTGGCTCGGCCAGATAAACACTACGGCTTCACGTCATTCTTAAAAAATGCGACGTACTTGTAAACGTTTCTGATGTCATAAGTGTCCAATGTCCATGGGCGACAGCAGTTTCTTTCCATTAGGCTATCCGTTTGCTTGATTGCCCTATATTTTCATTTAAAATGACTCTCCTATGTCATGTCATGCGTCGTATGCTCTTGAGATCAGAAAATGTCTCATTGGTAGTCGGTACATGCCCCAACCCGGTTTCAAACCTAGCACCCTCTCGATTGCAAGCCAAAGATCTGCCCACCAGGCTACTGACGCTCTAAAAGTCTTGAATAAAAACAGATATCAAAATATAAAATACACAAAACTTCAAAATCACACTTCTACTACGTTTGCCCTACAATATGAATATCTCCGTCAAATATATCTCAATTCTCCACAGAAAAGAGATATAATTGCGTAATAAAATAGCTTTAAAGTGCATTACATCGTGTAACTCGGCGAAATATTCGAGAATAGAAATGTGACGTCCACATTTTCATATTTAAACGGTCTGTAGCGTCCGAATATCAGGCGCGCGTGAAATTATGTAGGAGCCCCCGTTCTAGGCTAACTGTTTCGCAAATGCTTGCACACTACCGCGGTGTATCGTAGGCTGCGGCCGAATTAATTTGGCCGTGGGACAGGTACGAATGAGACGGCTCGACCGGAGAAATAGCCCGACCGAGAACCTGCGTGCAGGAGCGGTGTGTTTCGTCGAGTGATTGAGTTAAAAGGAAGCTAACTGTTTATTTCTATAATATTTACATTTTAAAAGACTGCCAGCAACCTTCTGATGTTCAGCAATCCTGATAAAATTAAAATGAGCCCAATCGGTTTTCCGGAGATTGTAATACCGCATGTTTTTACTAAGTTTAATTGAAATCGGTTCAGTAATTTGTGCGTGACCTTCACCCCAATAAGAGAGACAGACACACTCTTGCATATTTTAGACTGAAAAGTGTGGATAGCATAACAGGACCCTAAATTTTTAAGTGAGCAACGATCATACTAACATTTAGAAATACTTACATGGATGAAAAGTCGAAAAAATTAACAATGATGTAGAAAAACACATGAAAAGATAGAACAGCTATGTTCGGGGTTTAATGTAAAAAAAAACCTCATTTTTGGTAACAAAATAAGCTATTAGGTCTGAAAATAAGACCATTTTCAGTTTGGAAGTTTCATCCATATCTTGTTGCAGCGATCGGCAACGACTAGCATCAGTGTGATAACTTGAATAAATGTATTCGGTGGATGTTGGCGGTAGTCTTGGACGTGTCTGAGCAACTCGCAGGCGCAACTTAAGACCGAAATCTCGTACATTTTGTCGTTTCATTTTATTGTAGTGACTAAAAGAAAGGTCTTACACATACCATAGATCAATTATTTTATAGACTTACAGATCCATACAAAATTTCGTATACGGGAAAATCATATTAGGTCTAGATGGCGCTAGTCACGATGCTGGATAAATTCGGAAGTATAATAATACAACAAAACTAGATATTTACATCAAACGGAGTAACCTTAAAACGCAAAAATACATTTTACACAAAATATCATATAAACACTCGTATATTAATAATTATGATTTTCTAAAAATACTCCCAAACTAATTCTTACAACCAGTTTTAAACAGCAACTGATAGATGGCGTCTGTATAATTTAAAAAGTGACTTGAATATTCAACACAAGTTTATATAATTTCTCTATGTACATACGTCCTTTTTGAAAAGCGGCTTATCTTCATAATACTTTAGGGTTTGGAGTTCACTGCAGATGTACATTGCACCACTGAAAGAAAATACATTTTTTGTCTTTCGTAAAAGCAAATGACGCAGGGCAAATGATGCCGATACAAGTTGCTACTTTCGTTGTAACATCTACAAATATAGTACAGTGTAATAGTAGCAGCGCTGAAAAGAAAATATTTTTCTGAAGTGTATGGGCAAGTTACGGCGCTTTTCCAATTATATATATTTCATAATATTTCCTTTTTTTTCGCTTTCTAATACTTCCATAGTAAAATCTATAAAAGGAACAGAAACACCCAAAGGAGTTAGAAAAGGTTTTCTTTTAAAAGTTTTAATACTTTTATTTCAAGTTTGTATTTTGTAATTACTAAAATAGGTTATCACTTTTCTTATGATATTTAGGGGGCAAGCGAGCAAACGGGAACTGAAAATTACCTGATGGAAAGCAACTGCCGTCGGCGGGTAGCCATAGACACTCGGGACCGACGAGTCGCAAGTACGTTGCCGGTCTTTATGAGGTAATAGGGAATAAGAATAGCATAAGAGGAGAACGAAACACAGCAAATCGCCGTTTCACGTCAGTTTTCTGTGAGGTCGTGGTGTCCGGTCGAGCCGGCCCATTCGTATCGAAGCATGGCTCTCCCACGTCAAACCTCTTTCGTCACACCCCATACAAAATTCATCAACATGTCATCATAAAATGAAACAACAATGAAAATACGAAATGCTCTCACAAAGATTTGTGTAATTTTAAACAAAAGTCGCGAGTCCCGACTCCCGAGACGCGGCTGGGAATAATTCCTGTTATTTCTTTTCTTTTAAGATGCAAAATTTTACATCACCCGTCACCCACGGGGTTGGAATTAACATACCGCTCAAGCGACAACTACACGTTCCGTTCTACAGCTCTTTTTATTTTGTTAGCGCGGAATTCGAGAAATACGTAAATACGAATATTCTTGTTAGCCTCCGTAACTTTTCGTACTTTTAACTAAGTCTATGCCAAAAGCCCAACAGGCTAAATGTCTAAAAACAGAAAACCCGACTGCAGGAACCATTGCAATTTAAACATCGAGTTACGTATATTTCTAGAATGGCTATTTAAAGCCCTTCATTTTGATACCCTTGTCGACCTAAATGATTTGATGAAAAAGAATTTGGAACCTCACAACTTTTATGTACTTCAAAATTTGTAAATTTAATTTTTTTAATGTACCCAATGTTACTTGCGCTATCAAGACGAGTCTAACGATACTTATATGCTAATATCCATCAAGCCATTTAGACTTCAGAGCGTGCCCAACAATTTTACATACATATATTATGTACACTCATACAAACATGCTCTCCAAAAACATATTCTTCTGGCACAGTCGGGTAAAACCAAGTCAGTTCGGTCGGGCGGTGAGAACCTTGAAATGGGAAAGTGGGTTTGTATGGGCATAAACCCACTTTCCCATTTTTAATATCAGTATTGGTGATTGGACAGGTTTATTCAGATTATTAATTTTTGCAGGGTGGCTGCACTGGCTCTCCAGATGGATAACTATTCATTAATTTAGAAAGATTAATTTAATAAAGATTAGAAGGCATACAAAATGATTACTGAATAATCCGTGTGTATGTAGAGCATATTGCTATTTTATGGTATTCTAGTCTTGCTGAACAGGTCTTCAGGAACTTTAGGTCCAGAGAGCTTCGAGTTTTATTCTCGACATTCGACCGTGAACGCGTTTACTAAGATTTTATATGGGATTTTTACAGCGCCACCTAGCGATGCTTACGGTCACATATACAAATCCGATATAAAATCTTAGATCTTAGTAAAGCGAAACGCGTTCACGGTCGAATGTCAAAAAAAAAATCTCACTCGGCACTCTGAATTCAGACAGCTATTATGGCCGGCTTTAAGAAGACTTGTTCAAGACGTTTTCTTGTTTAATTAAATTAAAAATTCCTAGTTTATGTCGTCGCTTGTAAGTTTCGTCGTAAACTCTAGCTGATTGTCCGTTTTATAGATTCAAACTGTTGTTAGTTTGGTAACAAAGAAGTAGAAATAAAATTAAGCACAAAAGCAAATGACTCTTCGGCGATGTTTATAGTTGTGAACTATTAAACCTGATGGATGTTAGTCACTCCTTTACGTGAAAATTATTATAT
>JAOTAV010036273.1:0-18924 GCA_026546445.1 Cyclargus thomasi
CGAGTTCGAATACGTCAATCCCATACAAAACAAGCGAAGCGATTATCGTAAACGTTAATCGCTTGCCACTTGTCTAGGGGGGCTGGTTTGTTGGCGGCCTTTCTAGATTTGGGTGAGCGTAGGCGAAGGCTGTACTCCATTTATTTTGTACTCTCTTAATACAGGTGGGTGAGTTAAGGATAGTTAATTTTTCTACACTCAAGAATTAATGCTAGCGTAACTTTAATTTTTATAAATAGCCAATGTAGGCATGGGCTATTGGGCGGCGAACTTCATAGGCATAAAGACTTATAAATGTGTAAATCCGTTTACTGTATAAACTTTATAATATTATCTAATACAGGCTTTCCCAACCTTTATTTCTCCAAGCCTCACCGAGCCAAAAAAAATTCATACCCCCCTTGATAAATATATTACAGAAAAAATAGTACACAAAAAGGTAGTATATTTATTTTAAACTGTAATGACTGTTATTTTGGAAATGTAATGTTACATATTACGTACAATCAGAGAAGTTGAAAGAGATACAGATCGTGGATCTAAGTAATTTGGCCGGGCTATGTCAAATTTAGCAGGCAGATCACGACTTATATGGAAGTGACACATTGCGACCAAATGACGTAGATCCTTCAACTGGCTCTCCTTCAATTTCCCCCATTATACCTACGATGCCCCCCTTGATATTTCTCTACGTTCTCGTGGCGGGCGCGCATTTCACAGACAAGGCTGCGTTACTCAATATTGTAGTACATAAAGACCCTTATAGTAAGCGTTCCCATATGCAATTAAAGGGCTTATGCGTGGGCGGGCAGAGTCTGTAGGGCGTTGTGAACAAGCGCAAGGGTATCGCTTACCAAACATGTGCTAATGATTCCAGTTGCCGATTAAACCCTTTTAATCAGAGAGGTTTTCAAAACTTTCCCGAGCGTCCGTGGCCTAGTCGGCCTTTGGTTTGCATTCAAGATAGCGCAGGTTCAAACCCTGGGTGAACCAATGAGACATTTTGCGATCTCAATTACATAATACGGAGAGTCATGCTTCGGCACGAATGGACCGGCTCGACCGGAGTGATACCACGGCATCACAGAAAACTGGCGTGAAATGGTGTTGTGCTGTGTTTCGTCCAGTGAGTGAGTTTACCGGTTGCCCAACTTCCCTATCCCTGTTCCCTCAAGGCCGGCAACGCATTTGCGACTCTTCGGATGTCACGAGTGTCCATGGGCGACGACAGTTGATTTCTATCAGATAACCCGTCTGCTAGCTTGCCCCCTTAATGTCATAAAAAAACTTTTTTATTGAAGTTTGCTTGTTTGCATATACACTATACAGGGTGTACCAAAAGTAAGTGACTAGGGTATGTATGTGTCTCTTATATAAACCCAGGTAGCATCCTAACCTCTACAATTAAGATTTCCCCTAAACGCAAAAGCCGTGGTAAAATTTTGGAATATTATACACCGGGTTTAACATAAGGAAGTGATAAAACTTGAGTCTGAATGTGTCCCTTATACAGAGTTCACAGTGTAAGTAGCTGCGCTGAAACCGGAAAGAATTTTATGCAATTTTATGAGAAAACTCTCTCGCCAGGGCACTCGCTCATGCAAATTTTTTAAAAATTTTTTCGCTTTCAGCGCTGCTTTCAGAGTTGTATAGAGTTTATTGAAAAACAAGGGTTAAACACACATCCTAAAGTTTTATCACTAACTTTTGTTACACCCTGTATAACCCAGAATTTTCAGGGGGGAAAGAGGGGGAGGAAGTTATTTAGGCGTACCAACGCTGTGGTGTTTGGCGGGGGGAAAATTTAGAATTTTCAGATCTATAAAATTTTAAAGGTTTCCTATTTCTACGTCATTTCTAGTCCAGTCGTACATCGACATCGACAATATTATTGTAAACTTTAGTATAGCATAAACGCTATTTTTATCGCGAGACGGGCGCATATGTTTGGTTTACACGTATTAGTCAAGTTGTTAACTAAATTTTAACTTAATTTTTTAAGTCATTTAACTTGCAACTTGCTACAAAATTTTGTGTTTACATGCAATTATTCATTTAAAATTAAGTTAAAATTTAGTTACCTACTTATCTACTTAATACGTGTAAACAAGACAACAAGGAGTTCTCTACAGTGCGGCTATAATTTAAAATATGAGATACTTTATATTATTAATGAAAACAATTGAATGTGTTGACCCTAATATCCCCTGACGAAAATTACCTTTTCTAACCCCGCCCAGACGCTCCCATGTCCAGTTCCCGCTCGCCAGGAAAATCGGGGAAAACCAGATCGCAAACCTATATTCTAATAAAATAAAGCAAAAGAGAACCTATATACTAATAAAATAAAGCAAAGGAGAGAGAAGAGTTTGTTTGAACGCGTTTATCTTACGAACTTGGACGGAATTAAAACAATATTTTTGTTTCGGTTAGTCCAATTATCAAGAAAGGCTATATAACATCACACTACTACCAATAGGAGCCGAGCAGTAATAAAAAAATGTTGTAAAAACGGTATAATTTATTTCACGAGTTTCACGCGCACGAAGTCGCGGGTTAAAGCTATCTTTTATTAAAAAAATAATTAATTGGCATCAAAGAACCGGATACCAAAATGGACAGATGGTTAAGTATATTTAATTGAAATCACTTTTCCATTTAGAATTTTTCAATACGACGAAAAACACAACATTGATTTTTAATGTTACACTAGCTGACCCAAAAAAATTTTTGATTTGTACTACCCCTAATATTAAGGGGATGAAAAATAGATGTTGGCCGATTTTCATAGATACCGGATAAGCACAAAAATTTTCATCAAAATCGGTCAAGCACTTTCGGAGGAGTATGCCAACGAAAACTGTCATACGAGAATTTTATCAGTCTACATATATACTAAGTTTGTATTTAATAAATTATGTTTTGAGAGAAAAAACTTAAATCGCTAATATCTTACTTATTTCTGAACAGAATTCAGAGACTTTTTGTCATTCTGTATATCTTTTAGCTCACTATTATAATAATTTGCATTTAATCAATATTGTTTTACACACATCTTCCCTATTCAAAACTTATTTTTGTGTTGGTTAGTTCGTTTATCGAGGAAGGCTAAATGATATATAACATCACGCTACGATTAATGGGAGTCGAGCTTTTCTGTGAAAAGGGGATAATTTATAGTACACGCGGAGGTAGTCAAAAGCTATCTTTTTTTAAAAAATTTTTACAGCAGCACGGAAAGCCTTTCTCTGAATACCGTACCGATGGCCGTAGTACAAACAAAATCTCGTCTTTTATTATCATCAAATATTTTCGGGCACATCAAACTAAATGGTAGGTGTTGTACATATGTAAAAGACAGAAAGTTAAGTAATTTCAAAGATAATTAAAGAGAAAATTACTGATTAGACAAATAGCTATTTATGTCGTAGATAAAATACATAAAGTTGAAAATTTGCTATGACATAACATTAAAAATATCTGACTCACCTTTGTTTTGATCCATTAAAAATTACGAAAATCAGTGTTTTAAAACGTTTTAAAATATAGTGTCACAATACATTTAAATAAATACTATGTCCAGCTAACACCGATTGGCTAAATAATTGTTATTAATTCACCAACTTATTGAATTACTATAATTAAATAATTCGACTAACTCGGCCTAATGTGCGAACTAATGGAGTCTGTATCTTGATCTGGCTGCTTGCGCATGATTCCGTAACATGTGTGTTTCATGAAAAAAAAAAACAACTGTCCCATTTCGAATTCCCGCCCACTGAAATCTCCATTCTGTAGCTTATGCGCATGTCTGTAAGATTTAAATTTCGAATATACCCATTTGAAAATCCTAAAATACAGTGCTGTTGAAAGTTAAACTTTATGCAGTGGTGATTGGGGAGTATTTTATGTGACATGTGGATATGGGAGTTTCGGCTTCGGTTTTTGTGTTGCATCGTCCAAAGGCGTGGCTTTTCTTTTCCCGCCCAAAGAAAAAAACGGGGAATCAGTTTTGAACAATAATTGAGGCGTCAAATTGTATTATTTATGGCCGGTCCGACAATTAACATAAAGTGTTTTAATAATTGATGCTGAAATGTTTATAAGGAAGTTTGTCACGGATGTGATCATTATTCATTTAAAAAATAAGAACCTGAAAAAAGTGCAATATGACGGCCGGCTATTTTCTTCAAATGAGTGTCTTCTTTCCATCTCTTAATTTGCCACCGCTACCTAAATACCTACGTTCACTGGCAATATGGATACATGGTACCTATTATTATCATTTGTAGTAATTTACTATGTACAATGGGAACCTAATGTAGTTAAAAATGATTATTATATTTCATTTAATAAAAAAAATATATACATTTAAAAAAACTTATTTCATATTAATACATGAGATTGTTAAAACTAGAACCTAGATAACGTAGCTAAACCCTACCTTTTAGTACCAATAATGCTAGCAGTGTCGTAACTACAAGGTGGCAAGTCGGCAAAATGCCAGAGGCCCCCAGCCGGAAGGGGCCCCCGATCAGCCCCACTAGGTACAAGTGACAAGCGACTATTTTTTACAATAACCGCTTGACGTGTTTTTGTATTGGTTTGACGGTATAGTAGTAACGGTATAGTTACGCCACTGAATGCTAGTCTAGGTTAAAGTTAAACAGATCCCTAGCTTCTACAGTTCCATAAGCTGAGCCTACTCAGCCTAAAAATTATTTTATCCAGATTCCAAAACATCTACCCATAAAAATATTTACGCTATGTTTAACTAATCAGGTTTCGCTGTTCCTTTTTGTCGTGTGATGTTTTCAATATTCCAGAAAAGGACAGCGAACCTTGATTAGTTAAAATAAGGGTTAATAAATAAAAAAATACAAAATACCAGAATCTTGTACGTGCAAACCTAAATAAATATAATTTAGTCGTGTCCTGAAATCATAAAGTCGATATAATTTTTGAAATATCCCGTCCCCAGTTTCAGCTGTGCCAAGCCGGGAATAGAACCCGTCGCTTCGAATTAGTGTAAAATGTTGAAAAACGTCTGTAGCGTCGCCGCAACAGACGGCTTGGAACATCCGATGTTAAATTAATAATATTTATTTACTATTATTATGCACACTGAATAATTTTAATATTATGTTTATTATTTTATGGCCTCAGTTATATACCCTTTGTTTTTAAAAAAAGCGAAATCTTTTGAAAAAAAAATCTCATAATAATTTACAATAGCTAACAAGTTATTAAATTTTTTTTTTTTGATTGCTTTAGTTGAAAGGATTTGGAGAAAATTAATAAATATAGTAGAGATTTAGAGAATGATAATTATGCCTAATATTTAAAAAACCTTGCTTGACAGCGTCCAAAACAAACTAATTTTTGGTGTGTGATCAAAACAAAAATTAAAATTATAGAAACGTTCTATGTAATTTTATTTGTAGGCAACGCATTGCCAATTCGAGTTTATTTTTAAATAAAAAATAATAAAAGGAGATCAGACTAAATTCCTGAACGCAACGTTCTAAATTCAAAAGCAAGCGCGCGAAAGTGTCATGGCGGCAATAATTGGGTTTGACAGTTGTCGGCGGCGCAGGCGCACGCGGTTTGCGTACCCGCGTAACGAGAACGTACTAATCTTGTCTTGTTTCCTTGCGAATATAATGAAGATGGATTGACATTTAAGAGGTTTGCTAATCAATTTTGATTATATTTGAGTGGATAATTCTAGCCGTTTATTATTATCTAATTATTGCTAACGCTGCCAAACAGCCACATACCGTTCGCTTTTCAGAAATCTGTAGGTATCTAGCGTGATGGGTGGGTACTATACAATTATAGATAAACAATTTACCTCACAAAAATAAATAAATTACTTTGATTAATTATATATGGTATACCTTATCAAAGTAAATTGTTTTTCTTGCCGTGGGAAAGATATGCTTCGGCACGAATGGACCGGCTCGACCGGTGTGATACCACACCTTCATATAAAAAATGCGTGAAACGGCATTGTACTTCTGTGTTTCGACACTGGACGAGTGTGCGATGGTAGTTGCTTTCTTTCAGGTAGCCCGTCTGCTCGCTTGCTCCCCAAAAAAAAGAAAAAAATCTATATTTTTTAGAAAGTACTAGAGGTACTTTTATATTATAACAAGAACCTAGTGCCCTCCATCTATGTATGTATTAATACGTGAGCGGAAAACTTGATACCTCTTTTTACAAAAGACGTCTAAATAAAAAAACATACAGTAAGTATGGAGAAGAAGCGTGGAATACCAATATTATTTTAAAATATGCTTTAATTTTGAATATTTTTAATTAATAAAAAGCTACGCACACTACAATATTTGGACATGACACGATAATCATACACGAAATACTCTTTTGTTTATGGTTGAAGTCTGTATTTTTTTTAATAAAATTTAATGGCCTGGTATTGGTAACCTTTGAGCCAAGTTGAAGTCTGTGATTGAATTCAGAATAGATTATACTTTTTTATAGTTCCTCTACACGATGGATTTAAATATTTATGATCGAGTTTCGAACACAGAGTCACCTCTAGTAAATATTAAATATTTGTGTATTTTATGTATTTTAATATTTGTTGTCATAGCGGTAACAGAAATAAATACGTTGTCAGTGAAAATTTCTTCTCTCTAGCTATAACAGTTCTTCAGATACAGCTTGGAGACGAACAGACTACAAAGTGTCAGTAATAGGGCACGAACCCTAATTATTTATTTTTTACACTTTGAGCATGGAACCCTAATAATGAGGCAATCAAATTGACCTTAAATATAATATTACTTTTTTTACCCGCGCGTGGAACTCGAAAATATTTGAAAAATCATTTTTTTAAATGCGATGTCTTGTTTAAACCAAAATTAGCGTATGTTATTCTCCACCAACAAACAAACGCATTTTCCCATTTATAACATTAGTAAGGATAATTATTATCTATTATTGGTTTTTTCTTGTTAGACCATGTCCTACATGTATAAAAGAAAAAACAAAACGACAACAATGTGTGCTTTCACGGTAATTTCACTTAAAAACAATTCTGGATGACATATTTCCACTCGGTGGGTCTATAATTATTATATATTTGCGAATCGCAGGGATGTCTCACCAATGACGCGAGAACAACATCATTTGTCAAATCTTCCGGTACGGTGACAATGCTTGACGAATTTTGAGAGATTTTTGGCTGTCTCCTCTACCTTTTTGTCTGGCTGCTACGCGATTAGCATAGAAAAGAATTATTATTTATTATCAATAAGCTATTGATATATGATGTAAAATTACCAAGTTGCATAAAAAACGGACGTTCAGTATCATGTTATCGAGAATTTTAATTAATATTCTTATTTTCACCTTAATCGGAAAAAGTCAAAATAACCACTGATGACTTTCATCAACTACTAAACTGATAAATAAACTTTTTTTTATAATAGCTACAATAAAGTTTTAATTTTTTCATCGGGCCGTATACTGTATAATCATATGCGTCCGGGGCTTATGTGAGACTAGGCCTTAAAATATTAATTTATTTAAATACTTTTAAATGTTAACGTACTCAGAAGGAAAAGTGTGTAGGTATCAAAACCATAATTGTAAGAAAATGGCAAGAAAAAAAAGAATTATAATAAAGTTGTGGACACACTGCGTCACAATTACCTCCAGCTAGCGCGACCATCGCTCACGTCAGCTCCACGCCACGCTGCACCCCAACGATTCATTACTGTTTAACTTTAGATTTAAGAAAAAATTTATTTATTTAAAGAAAACCCTTTCTAAAAACACACTGTATACTCCAGTCACCAATTTGGGTTGATTTCGATTAACAATTTTGGGCTTTAAAGATTTTTATTTATTTTAACACATTATGTGGGTAATGCTTGTGTTTTTAATGATATTTAGGGGGCAAGCGAGCAGACGGTTAATAACCTAATGGAAAGCAACTGCCGTCACCCATGGACACTCGCGACATCCGAAGAGTCACAAGTGCGTTGCCGGCCTCTATGAGGGAATAGGGAATGGGAATAGGGATAAGGAATTAAGGAAGATGGGTCATCGATATGCTCACTTATTGAATGAAACAGCACAACGCCGGTCGAGCCGGCCTATTCGTGCTGAAGCAAGGCTCACCCACGGCAAAAAGTTGTGTTGATTGTAATACTTGCGCAAACCTACTAATTCATGAGTTTTACTTTCTTTGAACTTTTTTTACGCAGTAACGTGTAGTGTGGTTTACTTCCAATCTTATTCATAGTAAATTCTTGTCTGTTGACAGAAACACGAAAAGTTATCGGCACATTTGAATACTAGAAGAGCACCCGGTCTAAGTTCTCACCATTCATTTATAAATTTTTTATCTAAGTGCCTAATTAAGATTAAACTTGTTATTGCTTGGGTACAACGATGTCAGTAGACCTCCGTGTCGACAGTATTACAAAAAATAATAATATATTTGTCACGACTCATCGCGAGCCACTCCCGTGTTGACGTGTATGCGAAATTAATGAGTCCCGTCGCTAACGGGCCGTACGGTTACAATGCCCAAACATCCGGAAGTGCAGGCGCCGGGGTTAAAAAAATGTTTTTTTTTTTATTTAAATGTTGCTTAGGAGATACTTGCATAGTCCTCAGAATTGATTTGAAATATTATAAAATGAAAATATTCGTGCGTAAGTGGGTATGGAAGAGTTGCTAATAAAATCCATTCATTTTGTTAATTTTCCACTTCTGTCGTACGAAATTCGTAAAGAAATGTTTTAGAAAAGCTGCTCTTAATTTGATATCTTAGAGTAATTTGTCGAAATAGATTGGTAGCTCGAAAATAAACTGTCCACAAATAACTTTTGATGTTTCCTCAGGAAATTTCTAATTTGTGAAGATAACTATAATCTTAATTGAAAACAGTCCACCGTAAAAAAGACGCGGTTTGTATCTCCACAGAGATAATATCGTTAAGTTTTGACACTTTTTTATGGGGCGTCTTTATCGACGTCTTAAGTGCCCGTCAGTGTTGCCACTTGATTTTTACAATTTTTACCGTTTGCCGCCTTTGACAGCTCTCGGGGGGATTCTAATGCGTTGACATCTCACCGTTGACACCGCATCTATCCTAATCGACTTTTTGTATCCCATATGTATGTTTTGTGTATAAAAAACCGCGTGGCTCAAGAGTACGTTTTAGTTGCACACAGTAGTGTGTAAGATGCTGGGTGGCGTTTTCTAACAAGATTTAAAAAAACTCAATACATTTAGATTGCATATACTTTGTACTATGAAATCTTATTTCATAGTAATATGTTACATACTTAAATAAGTAACCTTTCTGCAAATCACAATTGGAAATTTTCGTTGTATTCAGATAGAATTTTAATCCTTCGTCGGGCTTTGTCAAAATTTGCATCGGCTCTTTTCATCCCAGGATACGTAGCGAAATACAAGGAGCATTCGGGGTAATCCAATATGGGTGCGTTTCTCGAAACTTCACAAATAGCCGACCACCCAATTGTCGGCGTATCGGTTACATGCCCTCGCCGACACTGTCAAACGTCATGTCACCGGGCTCAGAGCATGAACTGTCAGAACAGTCTCGTCTTTATTGAACGCAAATTGTGGTTTTACATAATTACTATACCCCAATCGCCAGAAGTTGGCATAAAACTTTACATAAAATACTATATATAGATAATCGCCACAAACCTCGAAAAAAACATTTTTAAGTAATAATACAATATTTGTATTGTGTATATTTTAAAAACTACGCCAATTTTATGACCTATATACTTATATTTCTGTTAATAAAGCCTTAAAATTCATCGAAATCGCGTTACATACACAAAAAATATTTTTACCCCATGTTTGGTATTTTTAACTTACCGCTAAAACCTGAAATGTCGTAAAAGTATATCTAATATGTAAAACAACGACAAAAAAAAATCCAGAACTTATTTTTGACCCAATTAACTTTCAAGTATTTTTATACCAAATCCAGACATATTAATACAGTAAGGATGGAAGTAAATTCAGTATTCACACTCGAAAAACATAACGCTAATTGATATATAGGTCATAAAAACTTCGCTAATATTTTTACAAGTTGCGATTTGTTATCATTCTAATTTTAACTCTATGTCCATAAAAATAAGCTTTAAAACTGGTACAGCGATATGTACAGGACCAATCCAATTAAAGCTCGTACAGTGTGGTGATATCAAAGAGTGGAAATTTGTCCCGACAGTATTTACGGCGACGTCGGCGAGGAGCATGATACTGACATCAAAGCTTGGGATGGTGACCACGTGTGCGCTAGAGAATGAGACATACCGAGTTTTATTTTATCTGCTTTCTGTGCGATAAAATGCTAAATACGTTTTGGGCCTTTAGGTATCAAGTTTAAAAAAATCGTAAGATGAAATATTTTATGCTATGCTTTAGAAATTAATGTTGGAAATATCAGTGCATAACTTGTCCACTATAATATTATAACTGACAAAAAAGCGAAGCTTTATAAGGGATCGTGAAATTTCGAGCTGACGTCATTTTGGGTTTTCCAAAATTTGCTGTGACTGTTACAAAATTTTTAAAATAAAATTTAACGGTTAGATACAATAACGTGTGGATACTTGTTTGTTTAGTAAGTCTTTACAATAGCACATCTCGACTCATAGATGGCTAAAACAGGGTATATATGTGTATAGTAATACTGTACTAGTTAGTATTTTTTGTATATATATACAAAAAATATTAACTAGTACAGTGGACCTCCGATAATCTGTCAAACATTTTGCAGGGCAGTGTCTACTAAAGAAGATTTTAGACCTTGTTGACGGACCTACGACATTTGGTCAAAAATAATACGTCAATTTATTCAATCAGAGCTTTGTCTCCCAGTCTTCTCAAAAGTAAAAGATTGTTGTAGAATGTGCAATTCTCTTCACCAAACCATGCTTAAAGGCGTTAATTGCGTCATATAATGTGTTGGATTACAAGGGACACCGAAGTAAACAGGGGCCGGAATATGAGGAGTCCACTGTACTCAAAAAATTAATGTTTTAGTTTTAAAATTAAACCATTTACCAAAACATAATTACCAAACCATTATAATCTATTATATAAGTCGGGTTTTAATTCCTGTCGCTGTAACTCCAGAACGCACGAACCGATTTCCACCATTTAATTTTATGATAAAGCGGGAAAACAGGATTTTTTTTTATATATACAGCGCTTAAATCTTTGATTCATAGCATGCACTACAACGGCGCTTGCATGATAGGTACTCATTGTACTCTGTCCAGTAAATTTCTCATAATAGAGGTCACAAGTGTTATTTAATGTTGTCAAAGAAAATAATAATTCTCATTTTTGTTACCGTGTGGATAAGTCGCGGGCAACAGCTCGTTGTTAATAACTATGGCAATTATAAGATGAAGTGTAATAATTTTCCTAAATTAAAAAAATAGGACTGTCTCAACGTCCCCGACAAAGCTGGACACCGTCTGAAATCCGGCGTCACGTGTGCGGGTGCAGGTCGCATGGCTCCCGGGGGACGAATTAAAAAACACAAGTTTGTTTTGTAAATAATACTTTGCGACACGTAAGCGGCTAAGATTTAAGATACAGATAAGCAATTGGTTGTACAAAAAAAGTAGCAAAAATGGAATACAAAATTTAAAATTTGTTACAGCGTAGACAATTAGACTTACCAAAACGCTAGCTTATGTTTTAAAGTATAGCCAAATGTAGCATCTGATCATAATTTGCCTCAGTTGGATTAAGCTAGCATTTAAATTATTTTTACATTAGATCTAGGAAATGCAATAATAAAATAACATTCAATGAATAAATATTTTTATTATATAATTTCAAAATAAGAATTATTCCTCGCTCTCTTCTTCGGTCTTCTCGCTCTTGTTCTCCTCGCTCTCACTCTTGTTCTGTTCGCTGCTCTCACTCTTGTTCTGTTCGCTGCTCTCACTCTTGTTCTGTTCATTGCTCTCGCTGCTTTCGCTGCTTTCACTGCTCTCGCTCTTGTTCTCCTCACTTTCACTCTTCTCCTCGCTCTTTTCCTCGCTCTTTTCCTCGCTCTTTTCCTCGCTCTTTTCCTCACTCTTTTCCTCGCTCTCTTCTTTCTCGTCCCATGCTCCGGGGCAGTTGTAGTGCCTGTTGATTCGGAGCCAGTCCTTGTCAGTTATGTACTCACGCTGTCCCATAGTACCCTCATGCTCCTGAAATTTTAATATTTTATTCTAAGTCACATCCATTATTGAAATTATTAATTATGTTCAGTTGATTCAACCTAAAGGCAACATATTTTTTTCTGGTCTTCTTAATAATTATAACGTCTAAGAATCCCTTATCTATAGAGTTTTCTATCTTTACCAATTCTATTAATTGCCGTTTTCGCACTATCAGATAAGTTAAGACTACTGAGCATAAGATTAATGATTATTGTTTGACAACTCAAACAAATGACATGGGTCCGCATTATGCCTATGAAACCATCAGCTCAAACGACTTCTCACCTGCAGGGCAACAATGGTCTTCTCGCCGTTGGCAGAGAAGGCATAAGGCCCATAGTGCATGCAGCTGACGTAGTCGTATTCGACGTCAAGGTTGTCAACTAGTTCTGGGCCGTAGATGTCGAAGTTATGTTCGGTTCCTGAAACAAATGTTGCGTATTATTCATCTACCCCACTTTTAAATGTCCTAAAAGAGATACGCGTTCAAAAAACTTTAAAATTAACTACAGACTCAGTGTAATATCAAACCTAGGCGAGAATCAGGTATTTGAAACGAATATTTTTAGCATATTGTATTTGTAACAGTCGAATCTACGGAGCTAATTCGACTGCTGCAAGCTACATCTAGGTGGACGCAAAGTCGATCCACAAAGAAATGTCAAGAGGTAACATCTACCTACCAGCGATTAGGTTCTCCTCAACGATGCGGACGTAGTCGTCACGGTTATGGGTGGACTGCATGTGCAGGAAGCCGAGGATGTGCTTCCACTCGTGGACGATGGTGGCGTGGCGGAAGCAGCCGACGCCGGGGTAGTTGCGGGCAAGGTTCAGGGTGTGGATGCCACGGTTTTGCCAGTAGCCGACGTGGGCGTAGCAGCCGCCAGCGTCACCCTGATGGCAGATGTAAAGATATAAGCTCCTAAAACAAAATTCGGTAAAGATCTATCGAAGACTGCAACGTCTGACTAAACTGCTGCCGCTAAAACAATTATCGCATGGATCTTCTTACGTGCTTGGACTGAGTTAACAATGAAACATATAATGACTCCTCTTTATAATTGGCGAATACAGACGATGGCACGTGAGCACGATTGTGTAAAAGACATACTCGCCTCTGTCCGTTGATAGTCGTCTATATTCGCTTCGGCCAGTTGTTAAAGTACTACGAACGATTATGTGGATGCTTAAACGATAAACGAATAACGGACAACAAACATCAGCGATTATGTCGAGGCTGCATTGAGGCATGTACATGGGCGAGCGGGGTAAGTGTAACCTCTTATAAGTATGTCAAAACGTTAAACACATTAAAATAAATATATGTTATAGAATGATCTTCATTCTTTCATTACTAGCGAGGACTTTTCCCCTAAGCTTAATCAGAAAAAATGTACTGTGCACATCGATTTTTTGTAAGAAACTGTATGAACTACAACACTAACCGGTTATGAGGAACGATTTTTTTTTTGCACAATACGATATAAGTAACACTATAATCCCTAAGGAGGGATTCTTGTTTCTTGTTTTTATTTAATGTACATTAATTATTTTCCGTTAGCGGGGGGTGATTTTCGAAACTTTAAATTTGTGGTCAAGGCCGTTGGCGCCTGTATTCCACTTAAAACTTCAGCAACTCACAGTGAGGCGCACGAAGACATGCTCGTTCTCCTCGCGTTTGCGGAACTTGACGCAGGTGTGACGCTCGATGTCAGCGATACCTTCCTCAATAGCAGCTTGCTGAAGGGGACCTGGAAATGAAGCCTTGGACTTTAGCGTGATAAAAGCATCCGAGCCTCTTTGGATTGCATACAGGCTTAGCCTTTGACTGCTAGCCTGTTTACAATCTAGAGAGGCTGAAAATAGAACCTTAGTCTTTAGCGTGACAAAAGGATTCAAGCTTCTCTGGATTGTATACAGGTTTAGCTTTTGACTGCGGCTCCGCTCTAGTAGAGTTTGGAAATCACGCAAAAGCACAAATATTGTTGTACGTATATTTATGTAAAACAACGTGTATTTATGTAACATTATGTAAAAACCAATAATATAATCAAGATATCCAGATGTACACAAATACAATATAATGTAATCATTACATTGTAATTACTAGGTAAAAATCCTCATATTATAATCTATAATACTTGTACACAATTACATTGTGATGAAAATCATTTAAAATTATAGATATTATAGATTTCACTTCGTTTATTATTATTACACTCGAGTTCTATTTGGAAAGTCATGATTATTTTAGGCTTAGAATAAGTAGGTCAATTAAGTGCTTTAAATTATAACTAGCCATTGTGATTTTGAAGAGCTTACTATTGTAACTATATCATGTTTACTACACTATTAATAACTATAGATATTTCATAAGAATTGTTTCTATAACGTTCCTTTAACCGACTTTCAAAAAAGGAGGAGGTTTCTCAATTCGATCGTATATATGTTCCTTTTTTTAATACTACATTACAAAAATGTTACTAGCGAATCATTTATGTGCTCAAAGTCCAAACTAGATTTTTTTTGTACAAAATATTGTTTATCATAGTAGTACACCAGAAAGATAGTTTAAACCTTTTTTTTTAATTTCCAAAAAGGGACCTTTTAGCGGAGCATTTAGGTTTTCTTAGGAGCAAACGAGTAGACGGGTTATCTGATGTATAATAACTGTGGTCCAATGTACACTTGTAAGATAAGTGGAGTTGCAAAGTCGTTGCCAGACTTTAAAGGAAAGGGAATAGGTATTGAGAATTTAACGAACCTCAGCGCAAGCACTATATCACGTCGACTTTCTGTGAGGCTGTATTATCTCTCCAGTCAATCCGGCCACGTCGTGCCGTAGCAAGGCTTACCCACTCCTAGTCATTTATATAGATTCGTGTTATTATATTTTGTATATCTTCTTTTAATACGGTTAACCATTCAGAAGTTTTTATCCTCGTAACCAAAGTTTTAACAATTTAATCTTTTTTATCTGGGGTAAAGATAATTAAATTAGATATAACTATACTTATTATTTATTTATCTTGACATAATTATTCATTCGGCATTAAAAGATAAAAATATTACGTCGTATCGTTCAAGTGATTAATAAAAAAGGGTGTCCATGCGCTTCCCAGAGTTTTAGGAGACATTTTTTTATGATTTAATTTTTTAATACGTATTAAAAAAGTATGTAACTTTTGTCCTACCAACTGTTTAAAATCATGCCATTTGATATATTAAAGTTTTCATAACCCATCTAATGCAACGTCACAACCACACGTCACAACAAGCGAAAATGAATTACCATTATGCTCGAGATACACAAGGCCAGTTCAAGCCAGAATAGCAAGCTGGTGTCAGTGAGCTAGCTAGCTAGCATTTCTGGTGTAGACAAAACTAGCTTAATTCTGAGCTAATAATACAGTAAATTCGTTGACAAGTCAGTGTCGGCTAGCGAAGACAGCTCAAAAGAGAACTTGCTGTATTGCCTTGAGAAAGAAGCCATCTTATATCTTGAGCATCACCTATTGTTCAAAATCTCTTTATCGGTGTTGACATTTTAGAACGTGGGCGTTAGACCAATGGAGATAAAAAATTAAGCGTTCAGCTTATGTCATTAAGGTACATTTTAGGAGTCCAAAATAATCTCGTCGACGGTGGTGGCCGGCAGTGGACAAACGATCTTAATGTCATCATACGTTGATTCTTGTCTCATTTATAAATCAAAATCAAATCAAAATCAATTTTAAAGAACTCACCAAACTCCCCCTCTCCGAACTCCCAGACCACGGTGTCGTTGGGCCACTTGGTGTTGGGCCAGGTGTAGGCGTTCCTGCCGGCGGCGTACTGCTGCATCATGCCCTCAACCTGCCAGTCGTCCAGCAGGATGTCGCCCTGGTACTTGCCGCTGTTCTCCTCAGGGTTGGCGAGGGGGTTGAAGCTGGTGCGGGTGAGGTAGGACCCATCGCCTGGAAGGTTATAAACTTTAGCTTAGGAACCTTTGGACACATCACTGTAATGGTGGCTCCATTAGTGACGAAGCATCGCAAAAAAACGTATATATGAGAATGTGGACGCTTTAAAGTGGAGAGGACTTGTGACGTGAATTCTTGGCGTGAGTTTGCGCCACTGTTGTAAAGCCGCCATTAGTGATCCAACATAGATCTTCGGGAATTTTAGAATTATTATTAAACTAAATTCATTTTAACACCAGAACACCTTCTCTTCTGTCAAAGATCGTTGCAAATTTTGGGCAAAAAGAAATTAATATGTGGAAATTTCTTGTTTACCCGAGCATGGCGTTATTCTTCAATTCAAGTTTCAATGCCGACAAGACAGAATCTCCCTTCATAACAACGGTAATAGTACCACAGATTCTAATAGTCACCATGCTTTATTAAAGACTTTCGATGACGGAAGAAATTGAGATAAGAAAAAACTTTCTTTTTCCGAGTTTATCCCAAAAAACTAACAAAATGTACTTTCGTAAATGCGAGCCCTGCAGCAAAGGCTTTCAAATTAGGAATTCATTGGTCTGAATATCGTCGTTTGTCAGGTTTCCTGACATCTTATCGGAAACCTATCTACTTTGTGTTTCCTTCGAAAATTTCGCATTTATCCCAATTTCACAAAGCGTCGCAGCGCGAAAAAATTTCCACTGCACTCATCTAAAATCTGATACTTACTTTTCCTGGAGTTTTCCAAGAAGCTCCTGAAGGCTTCGATGTCCTCCCTGCTCCTGGAGACAGGGGGAACCGCCAGGGAAAGCCCTATGCAGCACAGAACAACTGTAGCACGTAACATTTTGATACTACAGTCCCTAGAGGCCATCATTTACTTTTATAATCGCACTATCTACAGATAATTTACAACTATGATAATCCTTTCAATTAATCGAAGATTATGAAAGCTTTGAGTGGTCTAAATTTAAACGGGCCATATAAGTTAGAGGTTAATTTGAAGATATATTCAATGTAAATGTTATCATAAAAGCACCTTTAATCCCCTTGGAAATCGGATAAGAAGTAACACCCTGTAGTGTATTTTCGGTCTGAAGAGAATGCACGAATTAACGACCTCAGTGGCTCAGTTTTTTTTAATTAAAAAAATAGGGTCATCTGTAGGCTTTTCGCCCATATCCTTTGTTTGTAATCCTTATGTTAGGTTTTTTGTGCCTAGGATCTCATCCAAACTTCTGATTTAACCTATATAACATTATTGTTAATGTCAGTCCATCACGCTTCGGACTTTTATGTATATAAACAGTGGCTCAGTTGGGAAGCGCGTTGGTAGCTTAAGCCGGGGGTCGTGGGTTCAAAACCCGCCGACGGAGCAAGTTTTTCAATGTTCCTGGCTTTGGATGTGTATTAAATATGTGTATAATTTCTCTGTAATGTTTTCTTATAAGCTGTGTTTGTGCAGAAAGTTAAAATAATGGTGCGATGGATCTTTGGATGTAATAGCGATAGCAGAAGGAATTGACGGAATTTCTTTCCATACGTAAATTAGAGAAAATTTCGATGTTTTCCTAGCATATCAGTTTTTCTAGATTTATATTCGTAAATTATTTATATTATGCTTAAATAACATATATTTTTCTAATGTTAACATCGAATTAGTTTAATTTTTAATATTTTGTTTGAATAGCGTAAAATTTTAGTGTTGCCAGACATTGCCTATAATAATTACCCATCAAATGGGGAAAACTTTGTACCCCTGTTTAAGAAAAGCGCGTAAATATAAAAGCACAAAATTTCCCCCAGTTATAGTTGACATAGAGGAGGAGCGTGCAATGCCATTTTTTTAATATGCATTAATCTTGCATATATAAATAAAACGCTACATACACTACAATATTTTGACACAACACTATAATCATACCTAAAATACTCTTTTGTTCATGGTTGAAGTTTGTGTTTTTTTTTTCAATAATATTCAATGGCCTGGTAACGAAACCTTTTTGCCAAATTGAAGTATTATCTTAACCATGGATTCAAATATTTATGTCGAATTTCGACGACAGGGCGACCTCTAGTCTATTTTTAAACTCCCAATGAAGTGGGCACAGGATAGCTGAAGAATTCACTTCGTAAACTAAATAATAGCGGCGCGGGGCTTATTAAATTTTGACGTTTTTTAAGGGAAATGGGTTTTTGCAAGACTGCTTTTCGTGTCAATTTTAAAATTGCATGCTGTTACTACAATATCATCATAATATTATTATCTTATATCATCAATTCAACATAGTATAACACTAATTCATCATTATCATTTGCTATCACGTTAATCGGTAAGCAGACCAAGACGATAATGATGATGATTGACAGGCAAAGCTAAGGGACATTATTGGTATCAAAACGTCAGTATTGCGTATATAATCTCCTTATCGCAAGATTAAAATATTATGTCGGCTAAAAATCCCAAAATAAGATAATTAATTGGTTTTTACCGCGACGTCGAAAGATTCGCTTATCAATTTTTTAGCGCGACTGCAGCAAAATAAATGAACAGCCTTCGTATGTGTGTATGTGTCATAGAGTAACTTATTATATACATTGGCGAATCTAGACCCATTTTTCAGGGGTGGGGAGGGGGGGGGGGGGTATTAAGTAATTTTTAAGCTTAGTAATTAATTATCTAAACAAACTGTGGGTTTGTCCAGTTGCTTAAAAAAATATGAAAT
>JAOTAV010036284.1:0-18919 GCA_026546445.1 Cyclargus thomasi
TCAGCCAAATCTGTTCTGCCGTTCTTGAGTTATAAGTGGTGTAACTAACACGACTTTCTTTTATATATATATATATAATAATATATAGATAAATTTTGTATGTTTTTTCCGGTTTTCAAAATCGTTCAACCCGTTTTGGAGGAGTATGGCAACGAAAAATGTGACACGAGAATTTTATATATTAGATTCCATAAGTAATTTGTCAAAATCAAGACTTTACTTTTTGTACGATGCTCTTATTACGTTGAATACTGTTAAAATAAAATAAAAAATCGTTTCTATGACAATAAATTATTAATTTCGGCGTTCCGACTTCAAGGCAACGCATTTTACTCCTACAAGGCTGTTTTGGCGTCTGGTTTAATTTGAATGAAACGTCACATCCAGAATGCTAGCTCCATGTTAAATTTTATTAAAAGAGGTGAAACTGTTTAAGCGTGAAAAGGTAACAAAAAAAATACAATTATAAACTCACAAACAATTGCGTTTATAATAATAGTTGGAAGTAGGATTATACTTATAGCTGGTTGGAGCCCGCGACTTCGTTGCACAAGAATTTATATACCAGGCGGGAACCGAACCGTATTGAACAAAAAAGAATCCGTCCAGTAGTTTCGGAGATTAGCGGGTACATACAGACAACTTTTTTTTATCGATATGTGTTCTATTACTGTTCCTTAGTGTCCTGCGTGTAGTTTCCTGTGGGGGGGGTCACATTGATTATTTTGTAAAAAACCTTAAATGTTACGCCCATTATGTATCTAAAACGAGGCAACTAGGAGAGACCTACTCCCTTAGTCTTGTCTTTGGATTCGTCTGAATGTTGCCCTCCTACTCTAACGCTTATTTTACATTAAAGTACGACGCAAAAATACAATTCGTTCGTTCAAATTTCAAAATGGCTTAGTAGTACCTACGACCCTAGATCACCTAGAATAGTTCCCACTAGACTTGTCTCTAGACTCGGCTAGGCTATCGCAGGTTCAAGGCCTGATCGTATGGAACTCAAATGAGGGCAGTATGTGGAATGTAATGTTTATCTAAATAATGACGAATAAAACTCGGTCAAAGGTTATGTCCCCATTCCGAGTACCAGCCAGCTGTTGTGTTTGTAAACATTAAAAATTTGATGAGCTATCGAAATTTTATGGATTTGTCACAGAATATCTGTACAGGTTGTAACTAACCAGAGTGATATTATTTTAGGGTGTGTATGAGTTCTTGTACTTGTATGGTTGAGTTTACGGTAAAATTAGCAGAAATTAAAGTATAACTTTTTATACCAAGGCCTCATAGAAAACTAGCGTAAAACGGCATTGTGCTGTGTTTCGTTCAGTGAGTGAGTTTACCGGTGTCCCAACTTCCCTAATCCCCGTCCCTATTCCCATTCCCTATTCCCTCATAAAGGTCCATCGGCGACGGAGTTGCTTTCCATCAGGTAGCCCGTCTGTTCGCTTGCCCCCTAAATATCATTAAAAAAATTACGCGAATGCGCTTGGCCACACAAAAAATTTAACTTTGTATTGTATTAAATATTACGTTGACCTTCAGAACTGTTACCTCCTAAAGTAATCGCGGCCAAATTTCATAGTTACTGGTCGTCCCTACACCGGTCGTTGACGCATATACAGGAAATCTTTATGCATTAATAAAAAACAGAACTGACCATATTTCAATGAAAATCATGAGTATATAATTGGTGTCAATTATTTTGGAGTCATCATTTCAAATTGCCATAGGTATGAGACGTTCTTCATTTATATTTATCACTAACAGTCAACAGAACTTTTTGTTTTGAACATCTTACATCATCATTACTAAGTTATTTTCTGGATAGGTTTTTATTATAAAATATTGCATAACATAAGATTTATAGTGTAGCAGAAAAATAAACGGACAAGGACTACACTACCAAGTATAAAAACAAAAATATCAAAATATGCTTAACTTAACTCAACATCAACTCAACTTAAAGAATAAAGCTTCGGCCAAACCTGCGCGTCTGCAATGAGACACGGGACACGGTATGGGAGCGTCTGCAATGCGGGACTTAAGGTGCACTCCTATGCGACTGCGGTGCGAACCGCTTACTTCATATTTTGTTAGAACAGTCACTAATAGATTGAGAGCTAAAGGCCTAAAAAGGTCTCAATATCAATATTGCAAAGGAATTTCTATGCAATATATTTAAGTACATTTTTAATAAAAAAATTCAATAATTTTGATAAAATATTTACTTCAAATTTAATTTAAATTAATTGTAAAAATACTGTTTTGCAAGATTAATAGCAACTTGAAAGAAAAATGACAAATAAAATTGCTCTTTGCAATATTGCTAAGTGGCCTTTTTAGGCCAGCTGGTAGCAAAATTTGAGTAGGTATTTGAGGTGACAAACGGTTTATTTTGTGTTAAAGTGACTTTATTAAAGTCACTCATTGGCCTTCGCCGAATTCGAGTACAGCGATGTAAATTGCTGCTTATAGCAGCTGAGATTTAGCTAATTTTAACATCAAACAATATGATGTACATTTTATTTAGATTAATGTAAATTTTTTCATTTTTTACGAGTTGTGTGGTGACTAAATAAAAAAACTATTATAAGGTGTAAGGTTCTTATTTGTACACGTGTGTGACAACAGACGCATGTGCTTGTTTCAGTGACGCAGCCGTCCCGCATAGTGGTCGCGTAGGTGTGCAAGGCGCCATCGATTAACATGGGCAACGTCCGCCGAGCGGCAGACGCTCCCGCATCGCAGACGCATTGGTCGCACAGGTTTGTTCGAAGCTTAATACAACTCAGAGTATCTCTGTTGTGTGTGTGTGTGTGAATAATAATTTAAATGTGTAATAATATAAAATAGTATATTTAATTGTTCTTCGGAATCAACACTAATCACAATAGTCGGTACATTCTCGATGGGTATCAAATCGGCTACGTCACTTTTAATATCAACTACACAGCTGTGTGGCAACATAACTATATAATTGGTGTCTTCACATTCCTCATGCGGTCGATAATTTTCATTTATTAATGTACCACGTCCTTACAAGACACTCCGTTCAAGGGTAAAGGTTATTCGTTTGTCTCATTATTTTTAAAATTATAATATTACGAGTATATCATGGAGTTGTTATAATACATATCTATGATTATAATTCAATAGTTTTTAGAAATTTGGTCAAGTATACGAAGCTTCGGCAATAGACTTCAAGTAACGATTCAATCCACGACACTACAATAACTTGATTTAACTTTTCTAAATAATTATGAAAGTCAGCCATGTGATGAAGCAAACATAAATCAAATTCAAGCAACAAACTAAAGATAGGTAAACGGACATACGAGTACAGGGCATTTATTGGGTATTTACTAACTCTTATTTTTTAATTTACGCACATGGAAATTTTTCATTGAAAATAAACAACTGAAAGAAGACGAGTAGGAGAAGTTGAAGCGGTGGATAAATTCGTCCTTACATTAAACCTACACGATGTTTCAGAAGGTCATGAAAAATAAATTCGATCTGTAAGATAAGAGGGAGACATTAGGCTGTAGAGGATTGGGCAAAGAAGAGAGAGAATATGGGTATTTCGGCGGTGAGAGGGGCTACTTTGATTGATAGTGGAATTGATGTGGCATATTTTGGCATATCTACATAGACGACTAATATTTTGTCAAAATCTCATAACTGATGGGAATTGAGGCCTTTTTCTATACCGGATCAGAGCTCGATTTTGCCTAGCCATCATAGTCACAATGTTTTGTGACAGCCAGGGAGTCGGTGCATGCTTAACCTTAACTCTCTTGAGAGGGAGCATGGCATTATCAACGACACCTTCAGATTAATGCTCTGGCCGAGTATACACGAGACCGATCCGCATTTAAGATATCATATGCTTAAGAGCCTCAAAATTCACCGCCTTATAACTATGACGGAAATTGAATTTTTTAACGAGGTTTCATTTTAAAAGAAAGGAAATGTAGGTCATGGTATGAAATATCAGAGAGAAATTGGCCATGATATGATACGAGATCAGGAGCCGACGTGATTAGATCAAGAAGGGATGGCGTGCAATGTGGAGACTCTTATACGAGAAAGTAACTTTAAGTCTTGTTGTGTGGATAGATATATTGATGAAAAAATTCCCAGGCCTTTCTTTTTTTATGAAAATGGGAGGCAAACTAGCAGACAAGACATGTTCTGGAAAGCAACTGCCGCCGCCCATGTACACTTGTAACACCCCAAGCCTTACAAACACGTAGAGAACCTAAATAGGGAGTCCTGTTCCTATGAGGTGTAGGGAGTTGGTCCACCTGTAATAATTAACGGCCTCATTTCACGGACACATACCCACCCCTGTTACACTCACCCGCAACTTTCGTCTTATTCGGGAACCAGTAGCTCTTGGTGAAGGGGAAGTACCAGGGTAGGGGGACCCCGTACAGCCCAGGCCTGATCTTCTCCACGTACATGGCTATCACCATGTAGAGCACAGCGTCGAACATCAGCAGTAGAGCCACGTGACCCGGCGTGAACCTGTCGTGGTAGGACACCGGAGAGAAGAAGTCCTCCCATTGTAGGCCTGCGAAAAAAAGTTATACGTTTCAGAAGTTAAAACCTTAATTAAAACTGTGCCTAGAGTGCCTTCGAAATATTTTGGCGCTAGCGATCACGAATCCTCTGACAAGTAAAATTATTACTTCTATGCAAACCGCGATTGATAACAATAAAGTGGCAACACAACACTTTGTTGTCAATTTGACATTGTTAAAATGTGAAAAAGACAATAGAGTTAATATAAACACCGCTACCGCCTAGATTAACGGAATGCTCTGTAATTTAGAATGTACGACACGGTCACATTAACAGGACAGTTGACCTTGATAAAGAAATGTAAAAAAACGTAAAAAACGTCCAAAAACAACAACAAAAAACTAGCCAATTGTAACCTAATATTGGTATTGTTATTTTAGCTAGTTTTCTATTGCTGTTATTATTTATTTATTTATATGGCGCTTCGGCTACAACCATGGCCAGTGTCAAGTAAAGGCGGGAAATCAATTTTCTTGTTTCAAAAATTTTTAGCAACGTTACATACATTTCGTCAAGTCTAAAGTCTAGTCAGAGTAAAAATAAAACGTCAAGATACAGTCAAGTCAGTTGATTTAGTAAACCTTTACTAAAACTTGAGATGGAGTTTTGGAGGGGAACACAAAATAGTACGTTTTTTGAAGCTGTACCACTTGTCCACACTTGTGCATGACAACGAATGTTTAATATTCGATATTCTACCATTATCACACATTAAACACCGAAATAACACAAATTTAACAAAAAATACTCTCTGTTGACGTTTTTGGACATTTTCTGATGCTTATTTTTTTTAATTTCTTTATTTTGGTCAACTGTCTAGTTAATGTGACCGCGTTGTAAAGACAAGGCTGCACCAGGTAGCACTCATGACTCAACTTAACTATTAGGCGCTATATATATAACGTTATTTCTTTAATAATTATTATGCCTTTGTAAGTAACAAAGGCAGACGCAAAATAATTAAAAATCGATATCGAAACACGTTTTTCGCTACAACAATCGATAGTAACTTAAACATGATTTGACATTAATTCAGTTGGAACTCGGAACATGTACAGAACGAATCAGTAACTCAACTAAGAAGTATATTCGAAATTGATGTCTTACGTAATATGTCCTATTGAGAGGCGTACGGCGTGATTCTGCGATGTTGTGCAGCTCGAGGCATTAGGCTTACAGTCAACCAAGTACCAAGTACAGTACCAAGTCACACCGGGGCCGATTTGTCAGTTAGAAGCTGGACTACTGGTTTATTTTCTCTATTGCGTTAATTGTTGTAATGACTAATGAAAACCGTGTATATCATTGTCGCAGTTACATATGTAGCTAACAATGATCAATTAAATCATTCAGCGGTGTACACCCGGCAACACAGCTCTCCAGTTGACGATCTCTCTTATTATAGCATCCCAGTACTGTAGCGGATCAGGTTATGCTGGCTATGTTGTACTGTGTATGTTCCAGTTTATTCGCCAGTTAATTGTAATGCAGCAGCCGGACAATGTTCAAACAATTTTGTTTTAAATTAACCTCAATGATTGTGTGATTCGTTTCGAGAACTCTCCATTTGGAACAAACACATTTTAGATGCGTCGAGGTAAAAGACGGTTTTGTATTCATACATTGATTCATGATAAAATATCTAACTTTAGATACGTATGATGTTAACAGCGAAAAACATCGTGTAAATACGTCAAGACAGTTTTTGTTTTCATTCCTTTAACGTCAGTATTAACATGAAATAGTACGCTGTAACGTCGTCATGAAATATTTACTTCAAGATCTTCATTATGAATGCACTGTTATCACACAGCGTATTTTAAACGCGAGAATTTTGTTTGCACGGTTTTTTCTTAATTTTTAGTGGATTCTTTTTCGCTTGTTCAGTTACTCTTATATAATTCAATCTCTGACAGAACTAAATATCACAGTGCGAAAACTCCCTTATGATTGAAAACAATTTTATTTATTTATTTATCAATGTTTGTGCACAAGAAACATTTACATAAGAACAGTTTACAGTAAGACGACACAAAGGATCTGCTTATTTCTAAAGAAATCTCTTCCAGCAGCCCTACGGAGAGAGAGGAAGACATAGGATAACAGATAGAACACGCATAATAAATATAATAAGATACAATATCTAAAATATAATAAATCAACAAAAATAAATAAATACTATATTTTTATGTCATGTATGTAACAATTCATGAATGTACCACGGGGGGAATTAAAAGAGAGCTAGTTTACGCACCTACGTCATTTGGTCGTTATTCAATGTTTGACATAACACGACCAAATTACTTAGATCCTCGATCTGTATCTGTTTCAACGTCTCTGGGTTTACTATGTACGGCAGCAGGGATCAAAGTAAAAGTCATCAGAACGCAGTTTTATACAACTCAAAGTAACATAAAATTGTACTGACGTAGGTCAAGCATGCGATCACATAACAACAAGATACACTATCGCCCTAAATTTGGTTTGCTTATAAATTGATATAGATAGATAAATGTTTAATATCGGTTGTACCAGTGGTTAAAGGGCGATAAGGCTAAAGGATGCAGGGTCGGATTAGCAGCTTAGATTTATATAGGCCAGCTATGAGTCAAGAGGTGCTACAGTAAACTAAAAGAAATTAATATCCAGAACCGAATATAAAAAAAAAACATCCAATAAAAATCCTTCGTAGTTAATAAAGTTGCGCTTTATGGTTAGTTTCTTTCGTTCGTTTCTTAAATTTTTTAAGAAAATCTATAATGCTAAAATTTTGTATGGAGTTACTTTGAGTCCCGGGGAACGATTTAGGATACTTTTCATCCCGGAAAAATGTACGGTCCCCATTCATTAAACGAATTTTGACACAACCGAGTTGCGGGTATCATCTCGTTACTTATAAATTTACTCAAATACCTTGTAATAGAGTTAGTAGACATCAAAACAGATCCCCGCGTCATCATAAACGCTAAGGGCCCTGCGCTATGGCTGAATGCGGCACTGTTTCGAAATGAGTTTTGTAATATTGTTATTAACAACATGAATGGGACGCGCTTTCGAGGTCAAGAACAATGTTTTTTTTTTTTACTTTGTTTATGTTTTCGAGTACGTAAGTAGAGAGAAGTTGATTCATCGCTGACTTTATTCCACCCGTGCATCTTAATTGTGGAGAAATAACCCGAGTCAATAAATTTAAATATCTTGGACATATCGACGCCAATAATTTACTTATCAGATAACCTCATAAATAGTTTTGTACAATTACGAAGCAAAAAAATATAATCGTTTTTTTTTGTCTCCTGAGATGTAGCTATGTTTAAGAATCGAAGTTGAGGCAGTAAGGCATCGATATAATAATTAATATATGAGTATTTGAATGACGATGATGATATTGAAAGAGAACGTAGGGCACTGGCGATGTGTGGAAATATGTTGGCTCGGAGATTAAGGCCTTCTGTCAGACTTTTTATACGTGCGACTTCTGAAGTAATTATACAAAACGCGCGGATAGTATCTGTAGCTGCCTTTACTTGCACTACTCGATTCCACCTCATGTGGTCATATCAAATGAGACAGAGACGCACTGATACAGTGTTGGCCGTCCCTGTCATACATCACATCGTCATCGCGGGAAGATGTATATCGGATATGGTGACGTTTTGTTAAATATAGCCGACAGATCACGAATAACAAATTGACATAACCTTACCTACTAAAGTCACCTCACTCTGTTAATCAATTTTTTTTATAGTAAATGATACAATTAGATTGAATTTATAAATTTATAAATTTTTAGTATAAATTTATTTTATTTGTAAAGTTATAAATTTTTTGATGGATTCTTTAGAGATAAATAATTTTTCTAGGCAGATGACGCAAGTGATTCGGAACTCGGAAAAGTTTTATCAATTTAAGTAAATCGCAAGAGCGCGTTGAATACAATTTGACATATCAGAGATATTTCACTTATTTTATCGCGCGAGAGCCATCACATTGAATGCTGATAAATGAATGCTCTTAATTCCTTAAATACGGCACTGACATTTACTTTTGTGCCCAAACACGTTACATCGAGAGAAATCAGAAAGCTGTTAGTGCAGCGGAAGAATTATTCGGCAGCTTGAACAATTCTTCCGCTGCGCTAACAGGGCGCGGCTCCCTCTAAAGAGAAAAATATACCATAAACTCCATGGAAACCGATCTAGCTTGCTCACCAGCCTCCGAGGGCCACGTGACACGTGTTTAATATTTATCCGCCTATAACGTGCAGCAGGCACTTTAATTCTAAATTTGAAATATCGTAGTAAACTAAAGTAGGAGGTAGAGCTTCGGCACACTGGGCCTGCTCGACCGGAGGAAAACCACGATCCCGCAGGAAACCAGCTTGTAAGTTGTAACAACGCTTCCTCTGTTTGGTAGAGTGAGTTTAACGTTCAGTTTAACGTAGGTTTGCCCCCTTATTTCATAAAAAAGTCTGTTGTTTTAATTATCGAGGTCGATGTAACAGGACAGCCATCAATTGTGGTAAAGATTAGGCTTTATTGTGTGCGGCCAGCCTTATTAGTTTTTGCTCGAAGCTCTATAATATTAAAAATGTTATGGCCAAGGATAAATCTGTTTTTATCTACTTAATTGTATTATTTTAATATGATGAGGACAATACAATGAGAATTACAATGTCGTTTATCCATCTATATCATAATTACTTACTAATTACCTATTAGTTATTGAATACTTATTATATTAGCTTGGGTAGCACTCACATTGTTTTGATAATGGAATGAGTATACATTTTTAAATCTAATGTTACTGACGTCACGTGTTGTTCACATCCGAGAATTAGGTAAGAAGATACTGACCTTAAATGTAATTCATAAATGACCCTTAAGCCTCTATCCAATGATATACTAATAGATAATTACAAAATTGTGTTTGTTTGTTCGATAATATTATTGAAGTTTTGTATAGAGATATTCCGAAGATTCTTCTTTATCCCGAATACAATACGCGGCGCCCGTGCGGTAAACGACATTTTGAGACGGAGTTGAGGGCGTCAAGAATATTCGTATTTTTACGTGATTTACGAATTCCACGCGAGCGAAGACACGGAAAAAAGCTTTACAATATACTTATCCCGAATAACGACTACGCCTAGATTTGCCCCCCCAACATGACCTCTTATAGAAGTATTAGTCAAGCAAACCAATAACGCTTCTTACCTTTAGACGTGCCCTCGCTCATGATGAGCATCTGGAGAGCGTAGCCCATGGCCGCGTTGGAGATAAGGCTGATGGACGCCTTCGTGGTGAGGCTGATATCCTCGTACAGCATCTGGGTGAGCATGTACGCGGCGTACGTAAAGAACCACGCCAGGCCCATGAAGGACGCCGCCGTGTTGGCTGTTGAAGAAAACGCACTATTATAGTCGCATCTAGCATTAACTTAGCTCTTATAAAAACCTGCCGAGCGCGTGTAGGACTCTTGCACAGAGGGTTTCATATCTCACACTATACAGAGTGTCCCATAAATCAACGATAGGTCGAAAACAGGCGAAAAACCGAGTAATGAGAGTTACTTTAAAAATAAGAATAGAATCTTTGTCATGCACTCTTCAAATTATATAGATTTTTGAAATATATAAAAAATTATCATCTTTCAAGTCCGAAAACTACAATTATTATTCCGACCGTCTGTTTGTCTATCCATTTATCTGTCTGTCCGTCCATCTGTCTCCAAGCTGTTATGTATTTTTGTTACAACAACAAACACTAAAACGAAAATAAATTTAATAAATAAGAGGGGCTCTCATACAACAAACGTGATTTTTTTGCTATTTTTTGGTCGATATGAATAATGGCAACAGGTAGACGCTTAAACATTCACAAACCTTAAGTGAAGTTTGATCATAATTATATGACCCAATTCATTCTTTGTGATTTAAGGTTACTTATTGTTTGGATAAAACACAAAGAATGAATTCGCGAAATATAATCAGTAATTATATTTAAACAAAATTAATAATTGAGGTTAATAAACACGTTTTTTTACCTAAACTTGCTCTAATATGGTAAGGAACCCTTCGTGCGCGAGTCCTACTCGTACTTGGCCGATTTTTAATAAATGATGTGTTCTTGCCTAACAATAAGTTCAAAATAATTCCTTTACCCAATTTCAACTTTTACACGCCAGTGGTAAAGGGATAAGTAAATAAAACTGTTTTTTAACCTAACCTAACCTAACAATAAGTTCAAAATAAGTCCTTCACCCAATTTCAACTTCTACACGTCAGTGGTATAGGGATAATTAAAAAAAACTGTTTTTATATGAATTTTTAAATGAGTCACAAAAGAACAGTACTTAGTACGAATCCTAAATGTCAATACTTTGTGCGTCAACCTGTGTGCGTGATGCTCGACTATTAAATAAGTTTAAACGAATTAAGCTTTACCATGAATCCAATTACAATAACTAAACAAACCCATAAAAAGTGGGGGTGCATAATTGTTGACTATCGGGACAAAATGTTTTAATAATTATGAAAAACCCTAGTGTGTTTATACACGGTGCAAAAATTTTACAAAAGTTTAAAATGAAAGTTACGACTTTGTGAAACGTTTTTTTTTACGATTTATACAATCCCCGTAATCGTTATCGAGCCAAACTGTTGATAAGCCCTGTACAGGTACAGATAAAATAATTGAAATTTTAATTATAATTAAAGGTTATTGCACTGGGCAAAATCCATATGACACATGAAAAGTGAGAAACAGCATATACAATTAAAACATATTAAAAGTAGAGCAAGATACATAGAGCAATGATAAAAACACCATCTCAAAATTTCTGCGCTGACTATCATTACGTGCCTTACAAACATAATCTTGTACCATCGTCACTAATAATTAGTGACAATGGTAAAAGATTATGTTTTTGACTGACTAAAAGATTTGAAAAAGTTTATCAATATTTTCCCACACGAGGTTACTCCTTTTTACCAAATGACCGTGACTTTGGAGTCATAAAAAAAAATGTTCGAAAGCATGAACGTATTTACGTCACAGGAGAATACATTGATTTAGTTTCGAATTCCAGCTTAACATTTACAGTCGTAGAACTAAAAAGTGAAGATGTTTTAGAATTTAAGAAATGGTGGCCAAATTTGTACAAAAAATATGTTTGTCAACAGAGTCTTATGGAAAAAAGTCCCAAAGAACCAGAAAAAGTCATTTGCTCCTTCGACATACATGAGTTTTCAGTATGATTCAGATAGAAAAGGAACTATCATAGTCGAGGTATATATTGATGGATTGATCAAACATTCGTTCTCATTAATAAAGAAAATAACAACTTCTATTTCACTTCCATCAACTAAAGCCTATGATTTGAAAGTGCCCATCAATAAAAAAAACATGATTTAAAACAAGTTGACGATAGCATTCTGGAAGAGCATATGCAATTTTATAACAACCTTTTTAGCTGACCAACTGCAATTATTATATTGTTGAAAATAATCCAAATGCGAATATGACAATGTACCATAAAAATATTAAAAAATAACAAGTTAATGTATCTAAAATGGTAATAAGATTATTTTGAAGTGCAATTCTTAATTATAAGCAATAAAAATATGATTACTACGATTGTTTTGTTTAAATTATATGCCACTAAACCTATTTCTTGTTTTTGTTTTTCAGATTTTCAATTTTTTTTCATTATTTCTATTAATAAACTGTAAAGATTATACGCTATTTTAATTTGTTATCACTCAAATACTAAACTAAACATTAAAAATCCCTTTAAAACTCATTTGTTTGTGTATGAAACAGTTTTTATTGATTTCTGAAAAATTATAATTCTGTGACTTATGAGGTTTTTCAAATGACCGACTATAGACATTAATATGTGTATTATGTCGGGTTATAAACATTAATATTTAGCTTTCAAGATGTCAAAAATGAACGAAAGAGATTGTGGGAAGAAGTACTTCTTATCTAATTTTTATAAAAGACGCATAGCCAAGTAGTTTTTAAACTTTTTACGTATAAAACCAGCCAAGCATTTGGCTTCCTCGCTACTGCTTTTATTGAGCAGAATACTAATTTAAGAACTAACGAATTGGAACAAGTTCCAAATATTTATTTAAATTAGATAATAAGACACCAGAGGACATCTCTTGCAGAAATGAATTAAGTTTATATATTGAAAAATCCTTCCAATCTATAAAAAAATTAATTAAGTTTAAATAAATGTAACATGATTAATCTGGTGCATCAGAATTTACAGGGTATGGTTGGTAAAGCACTTGAAATTGAGTAATTTTTAAAAGAATTAAACACTGACACAATTTGTATATTCTGGTCTGGACTGGTTCAGACAATTTGAACTCACTTTCAATTTCAATGATCACCAGATAGCCATCGTTTAGTAGAGAAAAAGCCATTATAGACGGCTCTTTAGTATTAATTAGAAACAATTTAAAATTTAAGGAATGCAAGGATATTGTGAGTCTGTCTATCGAACGAACTATTAAAGTAGACTGTATAGACCTGAGTCATATAATTATTGTGAGCGTATACAGACCTCCATCTGGGTTATATGATACTTTTGAACTAACAATGGAACAAATATTGACAAAACTTTGTGCATCTAACAAAAAGGAGATTGATTATATGTGGGGATTTCAATATTAATATACTGGATGTAAACTCCACTTCTGTTAGATTCACATCTTTATTTAAATCATATAATATTTATAATTTGTTGAATGAACCTACAAGAGTCTGTGACACTATGGCTACATGTTTACAAATCTGATTCCAGACAAATAAGAAATAATCAATAAGCTAAGCTCTGATCACTATGGACAATTAGCATTGTTTAACATCAGTTGCATTGGTAATGTAAAGGGTGATCTTGTGTTTATTCCGTTAACTACAAAACATATTGGGCAATTCAGAAGTAAAGTAAGTTCAAATATTCAGCAGTTGGATATTTCAAATAGCACAAATGAAAGTTTTAAACTGTTTAAAGTAATAAAAACACAATTCAATGCATATAAAAGTCCTTTAAATAATATTGATTGAAAAAACAATTCAATGCAGTATTTACTTATAAAACAGTTAAAAATAATGCTAATTAAAGTAAATTTATTGAATGGGCAACTAGAGGAATTAAAATATGTAGACAAAGAATATGTTAGAAGCTATCCTAAAACGTTTAGAAAAGATTGTTATTATCATGTTCAAGACAAATCTAACAATACCTCATACGTTTAAATCCATCGAGCCGTTAGGGCTGCAGAGTGTGCCAAACAATTATACATAACCGAAAAACATAACCCTCCTTCTGGCGCATTCGGGTACAAAATGTTGAGATGCTGATTTCATTCATAAGGGTATTATTTACAAACATATATTGTTGATGGCGTACGTACCCAAGTGTATGTTGATGTGCTTGGCGAGGTCGTATTTGTTGCCGGTGCTGTACCCGCAGCGGTCGCAGCTGTAGTCGGGGGGCCTGTGGAACCGCATGTGCGTGTCCATCGACGCACGGCTCATCAGCGTCTTGCCGCACACCTACAACAGGATGTTAATAATAGAATAATTATCATCACTCTCACACCGGTTTCAGTGATGGTGGCCGGTTCCATATAAACCAGGCCAATTGCGCAGGAGTAATTATAGGGCACTACACAAGAGCACTCTCATAACCCAGTGGGACGGTGACCAACACGACTGGCGAGAGATCAGGCGTAGGGCCGACTTTTAACCATCCAACGAATGGATCACCTTACTTGTCAGACTATCAGGTGATCAGTCTGCAATGCCCCAACCCAACTTGGAAATAAAAATTTTCATCATATGTATTCTGATTTTTGTGGCAATTTTTTTTTATTTCCGAGTATTTTTATTAAACATAATTTTTAGGGGAATTTTTGAAAAAAAATAGGCAATTTTAGGGGGTTTTGACGTAGGTTTAGGGATCAACATTTTTGAGAGGTGGTAACACTATTAAAACGGAATGTAAGAAATGGTTACTAACCTCACATATACATTGATTATCTGTGTGTAATTTCGCTTTGTGTGCTCTAAATGATTCAGCGGAATCGAACTTTACATCACATTTTTCACAATATAACTTCTTATACTTTACAGCGTTAGATGTTTTAGGAGTAACAATTCTTAAGACTTTCTGTTTTTTGGGCTTGGCTTGTTTTGTTTGAACACATTTTCTATTTCTTCTTCTTACTTTAAGGTTTTCATTTTCTTTTATACTGAAAAAGAAAGAGAGAAGTATATTTTAATATTATCCTTAAAACAAAACTTATTTGACACAACTATGTTGGGGGTAACAAAACAAGAGTGATCATATCTTATATATTATATTGACTCTAATGTAATTTCTTGATGGAAATTCATGTGTAACAGTGATAAAACTTCACTTTCATGCACTATGATTTTATTGTAACCATTCATGTAAAAGCAAAAAAGTAAATTATTTAATATTCTGTAATAAGTGCATGAAAGTAAAGTTTTATTACAGTTAAATTTTTAAGTTTTTGTTAAGTTAGATATTACTTTACAGCCAGGGTTGATGAGTAGAGTTCGAGTTCACCATAAAAATAGCAGCTCTTAAAGAGTTACCTCTGTTTTCTTGTCTATGATAAATGGCTCTGCGTCATGAATTTATCCGTTCAAAAAATTTCAACAAGAAACTGTTTCATTACTGGTACTTACTTTAACTGTTAACTAAAATAAAAAAAATATCATTCTTACTGTTTATCGCTATCTTTGTCAGGCTTTGAGCAATCAGTTCTGTTATCACACTCATTGTCCTCAAATCCTGAAGCTTCACACTTAACATCCCCTTCTGTATCTAGGGAAACATGATTATTATATAAGTCAGCCTTCATTTCAATTTTTACCACCGCTTCTTTGATAATTCCCTCAGATTTTATACAAGTTGTTTTGAATTCCCTAGCTACTTTTAATCTGCGTAGACATTCAGAGCATATTTGGTAAGGTTTGTATACTTCATATATGAACTGAAACAATGATTATAATTATATTCAGCTCATGACCAATCTTTGATTACAGTCAATAAGACAGGTGTTTAAGACTACCCAAACTAATTTTTTTGACCAGGGCACAAGGATTGAGGATTAGGAGGGGGCGCTAAAATGTGTCTTGGCATGCACTATTAAACTTGTGAATTAAGAAAAGGCTTAGGTTGATGATAGCCAAGGGTGATAATGATGAATTTCTGATTCTCATTCTAATTATGATCAAAAAGTCATAATAGCCCCCTAGTTAGTTAGAAAACTCACCTTAACTCCAGTACAAAATTCAATGTCTTGCACAATGTTTGCATTTTGCACATCAAGAAGAGACTTCATTTCCAAATAGGAAGCCTTCAAACAAACTCTGCAGAGGTCCTCGAGATCTTTTATACAGTCCTCCATGTCTTCTATGAGAATATTGTCAAATGTGGCGGCATTGGTTCTGAAACTGATAATAATCAAGTTTTTAATATCATTGCAAAATTAATAGTGTGTTAAGTCGCCACTGGATTGAAGTAATGAGCTTCAATCCAGTGGTTGAATTATTTATTATTACTTATTGCAGTAGCAATTGTTTGTTATTACAAGGACAAAACAAACAACAGAGTGTTAATATTTTATTCATAATGTTAATATGTTAATAATAATGTTAATATTTTTTTTAACATTTTGTGACTCATAACAAAAAATCTAAAAAAAATCTTATAAAGATTTTATTTCTTTTTTTCTTTTTCACTTGGGAGGGTGCAAGTTTAAACCCGGTCAGAGGCGTGTACCAATGAGACATTTTCCGATTTCAAGTACATAATAGGCTTGCTCATTGCCATGGGAGAGCCATAGTTCAGCTCGGTTTTGTCCAGTAAGTTAGTTTACAGTTGGCCCAACTTTCCTAGCCCATATCCCTATACCCTTATAAAAAGGCCAGCAACATACTTGTGATTCTTCAGATGTTACGACACAATGGTAGTTGCTTACCCATCAGATAGTCTGTCTGTTCACATGCCCCTAAATATCATAAAAAAAAGGAACAAATTATCTCTGATTGGAAGTGAATAGTGATTTGACCTAGGTTCCGTACATTTTGACCCAGTCCCCCCAGACATGACCCCCATAACCAGCTTTTTTAAAAAAAAACAGGTTCTTCTTCTTGGCTTATGCCTCCCCAATTAAGAGTTCCAGTATCAGAGTGTGGATGCAGATGTTCAGTTTACAATAACTGATTCCGAGCAATTCCTAGGCCCAGACAATGACTCCATGCAATGCCATATAGATACAAGTGATAAAATACAAAAAGTATCTAGTATAAAACATAATAGTTTCTCAACCTTAGTAACATGACATGAACTAACAGCAGGTAACATGTTCATTCTGCTGTCAGTTCAGCCCATCATTTTGATCAGGAACAAGAGGAGACTGCATCTAATCGGTTGATTGAATGACTGGCCATTTTTTGTTATGGAATTTTTAGTCTTTAACTGTCTCAGACAAATGGGCTTAACTAATGCCAGATGAAATATAAACTCCATCAAAGCTTGTAGCTAATGGAGGCTGTACACTCTCGCCGAGACGCAGCGAGACCGCCCGAGTGCGAGTGTAAATGCTTGCGAGAGTCTTGCCACCAGACTCTGGCCAGAGAGCTCCCGGCGAGAGTGTAAATCCTTTCCCTTAATCAAGTCCATAAAACGCAGCCTGAGTCTGAGTACCTATATCGTTATAATTATACAAATGTCGAAATCAGCCTACAAAAGCTACCAGATACCAGTGTACTCGCCGAAATAAAATATTAAGGACACAAATCACACGTACCTATAAAAAATTCAGGGAGAATTCACCAAAACAATAGCAATAAAACACGCGCAAACAACGGGCAAAGAACGATAAAACTTAAACGTTTGATCACAAATAAGGTATAGTGCTAAGGCCCGGCTTTCACAATCCAGATTCCAGTGTCCAGATCCCAGACTTAGAATATCCAGATTCCAGTATCCACTTGGTATCCACATCAATACACATTTCTAAACCATAAATAAGGGGTATACTATACTAAGATGTTTCTAAACACAGAATAAAGTATATTTAGTAAGTTTCTAAACGAACACAGATTAATATAAGTAGCAAGCTGCAGATAGAAGTTAGGACACCTAATTTGGCGTAGTTCCATTCCAAAAGTTTTGGCGCTGCAATCGCTGGCTGTCAGCCAAAAAACACAGATAAAAAATAAAGTGAGCCACGAAATTTAAAAAAAAAGTTGAGCAATGAAAATTAAAAGTTTTCTAAGTAGCAACAACACTCACTTTTGACATTTGTACTTCAAAATTTCTTTCAAAATAAAAATTTACTCTCTGACTTTGAACAAGTAACCGGCTTCTGTGTCTACGCTCTCTAACGTATAATTTTTGTAAACAAACATTTTCCAGGAGTGGTCAAGTCTCATACTTTCGTCTATTCGCCGCGGGGGTTAACCTGGGATACTAAGATAGAAAAATAGAAATATTTTAAAGTTTTTTTTTATTTTTTATTATGCTCTGTCATCTGAACTCGCAACAATTTTCATCAAAAGAAAAATATCTGTCGTTACTCGTTGCTAATAAATAATAATAGGCTAATAGCAACTTGCTATCGTTACGTCACGTAATTTTTTTAGGCTGAGTTTTACTTTTTTATTATAATCTGTCATCTGAACTTGCAACTTGCAAGTTGCAACTTGCAAGTCCATGTGTGATGTGAGTTGTGACGTTTTCTTTCTTTTTTAATTTGATTGTCAAACAGTTTTCGTTGTGGCCGGCGGCTGCGTCTGGGACCTGGGTAGACAACCATCGTTGACTAATGACTGGTATCAACAAATCAAATAATCATTAATTGCCACTATATCGGGGGAAAATATGTAAATCTCCATACATTTTAATATAGAAAAGAGCTTTTATTTTGTAATAAATAGCTTAAAATAGTTATTATTATGTTTTAATTATTACTGATACAAGCAATAGTCCCATTTAATTATTGTATTCAATATGTCGTTCGCAAGTCGCAACAAATGTCACAAATGTTTTATATTTTGGATTTCACAACATTTTATCGACACTTGTGTACGATAGAAAATAATTGCTGGTTAGATAATATACCAATATCACACACTAAAAATTCTTATTATAAAATTTGAGGAAAAAGAACAAAAATCCAGCATCACTTTTTATTTTATTTATTTATATGGCGCTTGGCTATAACCATGGCCAGTGTCAAGTAAAGGCAGGAATTCAATTTTCTTGT
>JAOTAV010036295.1:0-18911 GCA_026546445.1 Cyclargus thomasi
TAATTGTGACGTCAAATTTCATAAGCTGCATACAAAGTTCATACTAAATTACGTTTTAAGAGAAAGAGATGGGTAGAAAACTAAAATCGCTAATATCTTACTTATTTCTCAACAGAATTCAGAGATTTTTTGTCATTCTGTATATCTTTTAGCCTACTGTCATAATTTGCATTCAATAAATTTTGTTTTACACGCATCTTCCCAATTGGCTCTGTTTTTATTTCCCCATGGTACAATTTTCAATACATACCTGCACTGACTATAACAGACTTTCCATTCCCGTCCTCAGCCAAGAACAGTGTGACATTGTGTTTGACCAGCGGAGTTGGAGTACCAACCACACCCGTCATTGGACTGTTGAATTCTATACCTATAATAATATTATCAACAAATTAATGTATAATTGGTAAAATATCAAAGAATTACAACATATAACATAGGGAAACCCTTTGTTATATTATTTTCTTTTTTACAATTTTAGATTCCCACAGCATTACTAATAAAAAAATATAGTGAGGGAAATATTCAACCTCAAATTTTGTATGCCTCTCATACTTTAGGATTTTATATTACACTGCAAGAACATATTTATTTTTATCTATATAAACCACAAGCACTAGGAATTAAAAATTTCTTCTTACGACGTAGGTACTCACTAAGATGGGTTTTGAAAATATTTATAATGCAGGTGAAGCTGCAGGCAAAAGCTAGTTTACAATATATTTTTACCACCCCACAAATAACAAAAACATCAGAAGAATAACTGACAAAAAAGATATTAAAATATTTAGGTAACTATAAACGGTATCAGGCTGACGTTACATATGCAAATGCAAAATGGTATTATAGGACTTATGTTTTCTACTATTATTTATTATTACATTGTTACCAACCAAATAAACAATTCAACTAAGCAAATATATAGATAGATCATAGAACATACCAGTCTCAATACACAGGAACTGCGGCACAGCGTTGAATGCCATCTGCATGCTGGGAGTAGTAAGGTACACACATTGTATACACCCTGACTGTGAGTGTAGAAGCTTCACTCCAGCATCTAGATATTTTTTTCATTATTTACTACATATACATATACACACACACATTAAGTTGAATAAAATTAGATGCTTGGTCATGACTTTGGAATATAAAAATCAGACACCTAATACCATATTGTATACAAAATTATTTCAGAATCAGTTCAGTAGCTTCGACATATTTGACAGACAAACTTTTATTTTTATAATATAAATATGATATCATAAAATGAATACCATAATTAAGTTGCAGTTTCCTCACTACAAAGTCATACTTCTGGTTCAACCAGCGCACAGCCGCAGCTCCGAGTGCTTGAAGTTGAGCTTCATTTGTGATCACCTGTGGCTCCGAAGACCTGATATAGAACAAATTTAAATATTAGCATCAAACAAAAATAACACTGGTTCTAAAAAATTTTTAAAAAATAAACTGCATCCTTATAAGAAATATTTCCATTTTACATATTGTATTTTTCACATAAAACCTGGTACAATAATTTATATAAAAATAAATCAGCAATACAAGAGCATGTGTAAAGAAAAATAGAATCTGCATTATTATCATATTCTGTTCTGAATCTTATGTAAACTCTACATAATTGGCTATGATCAAGGATTGTATTTGTTTATAATTGGCACAATAATTGTGCAAGTATCCACACTATTGTTTATAGTACTTGATAAAGTACTCGGTGATAATGGAGTTAATCAAAGGCAATTATAGAAATTGATTGACAAGCATAGCCGAGTATACCAAACTGCATTATCATGCTCGCATGATGAACATGCGATTGCGAATTATTTGCAACAATAACAAGACCTGACCTGTTGGATGTGTCTTCTGTGTTTTCAATGATGGCCACCTCATACTCTTGGCCTTCTTGGCCGTTGTTGCTCAATTCAAACTGCTGATATGTTGTACCCGTCTCTTCTATTGGTTGCTGAAATTTTTAAAAATTCTATGAAGGACTGTCTTAAGCTCAGAACAAAGAACTAACCTAAGACATCTTTATATATTATAATTATTCTGTGCATGTGTTTGTCACTGAACTACTCCCAATCAGCTGGCAAGATTTTGAAATTTTTTGTAGGTATTTAAGGGGATTTGAGAATGGTATAGATTCACAAACCAAGACCGTACAACATCTGTTGGGGCCACTAGTAATCTTATCATTTCAGTCACCACAGTAACCAAAATCTGATGAAAACATGACACGAACTATTACTTTTGTTAGTAGGCCAATGATTCCATTCTTTCGTCATTTTTACACTGGTATAAATCTATTACTAATTTCGGACATACCAAAAGCTTTATCTATTATATAAAAAAATGACAGGTTTTTCTTCCCAACAATTAAACTCCAGAATGCACCAATGCATTTTGACAGTTTTGCATTTGTTTAATGGTTCTGGACTCCATTAGGATTTTAGCATAAAAATCAGGAAAAATTTCAAGAGAAAAGTTACCACACAGACGGTGTCATGGGCAACAGCTAGTTATAGAATTTACCTGAGTCCTAACCTGGGTAAAATCATTTAACCCATGAAAACATTGTGTCATATCATATAACAAAAGTGTCATATCACCCAAGTTTTTCATACCCTGCCTGTATGATACACTATTTTTAAAAATCCGTTGACTTGTTTCAGCATCATTGAAAGTCAAATTTTCAAACAAAAAGACTTTCACAATTATTATAATATTAGTGTGATCAATATCAAAACTTACACTTGTAACTTCTGTGGCATTTTGGACGAAAGTAGCACTCTCTTCTTCGGGCTCGCCTTTCACGTCATAAATCGTCTCCGCCATTACAATCCTGCCCGAAGAGTCCATAGTCCACATGCCACCGAACGCGAAGTTCGAGGGATTCCCGCTCTGCTCGTATAAGATCACCGTGTTGGGTCCCAGCTGTACTGGCTCCCCCTTCATGTTGACGAACACTGGCTGCTCGAAGTTTCCTTCCACCAGCTGCCCCGTGTGCACCACCTGTTGCCCCTGCTCCACGGGAACCTCCACCACCTGATTCACCACCTCCACCTTGTCCTTCTCCTCCTCTGCTTTTGCTCGGTTTACCATTTTCGGCTTTTTCTCGACTTCGCCCGAGTCCTCGGCTTTTCGTTTTATGACAGTTTTCTTCTTACCCTTTTTATCCATTTTTTTAAACAGTGATCTTGTACCTTACACTATATTAGGCCCGGATTATATTTAACCCAGGTTTTATTAGATAAATTGGAAATTTTGGGGACTAAAATCGAAACACCTCGCCCGATATCAGTCATGGTCACGATTTTACAAGTTGTATCATTATAACATTTAATACGGCTACTGTATTATACAGAAAATTGTATTACACGGTTTGTAAACAGATTTTTCTTGTTTTGGTTTCAATAAAATCGTAATATTTGTGCGAAAAGGACAACTCACAGAGACGCCATTTCTAAATCACGAAGGCACGAACAAAATATTTCTATCTTTATCTATTGCCATAGCTTTCTTTGTCGCGGAGTCGTTCAAAAACCTAATTTGAGGATTAATTTCGTTCAAAATTGATGTCAGTTGTCAACATGACGTAGGAAAGATTCAAACAGTGTCATATGTCAAAATAATATGTCATTTTCTTTGTTTTCTTGTTACGAAACATTTATTTTATTTAGAAGGTTTTCCTGTCTTATTGATTAGCAAATAAGAATGAAAATAACCAGCTACTCAGTAATAATTTAAGCGAACGCAAGGTCGTGGCCTGTATGAGTCAAGTAATGAGATAATTACTATTGTTCGTAAATAAGCTCAGCCTTCATGATCATTCTCAATACATTATCGGTTCTCGTACACGTCGGTTTTATAGTTTTTATGACTTTGCTTTCTATGAATATAATTCGTCAGTTCACCAATACCGCGAAGAGGATGGCAGTGCTCGCGCCGGCCGTGTTCGTCAACCACGGAGGCGGTCCCATGCCGCTCATGGGCGACAAGGAGAGCGCGGGTCTCACGCAATTCCTTCGTGACGAAGTTAAGAAACACGTCAACCTAAAGGAGTTGAAGGCTATCATTCTTGTAACAGCACACTGGGAGGAAAGCAAAGTTACTATATCATCTGCTGAACATCACGACCTGTACTTTGATTACTATGGATTTCCCCCAGAAACCTACAGATACAAGTATGATGCACCTGGAGATCCAGAGCTCGCTAAACGTATACATAGCTCACTAAAGAGTGCAGGCATAGATGCTAAACTAGACCCTAAACGTGGCTGGGACCATGGCGTATTCGTGCCTATGTTGCTCATTAATCCTGCGGCGGATGTGCCCATAGTTCAAATTTCGGTCTTGGAAAGTCAAGATCCCGAAGACCATTATAAGCTTGGGGAGGTGCTGCATCAATTTCGTAAGGAGGGGGTAGCTGTGTTTGGCTCTGGTATGTCGTATCATAATATGAGGGAGTTCATGTATGGAAGAACTAGAGATTCAGTAGTCAATAAAGAATTTGATGGTTTCCTAGAAAGTGCCTGTACCTCAGAGAATGAGGAGCGAAAGAAGAAGTTACTAGTGTGGGACAGACAACCAGGAGCGAGAGAGGCTCATCCGGCCCATGCTGCTGAACACCTGATGCCTCTTATTGTTATAGCCGGAGCTGGTGGCAAAGGGCAAGGCAAAAGGATATTCAAATGGGACCTGAGACAAGCATATAGATTAGGTGGATATATTTGGAAAGAAGATTAGTTTGTTGGTTACTTAAGAACCTCAAATTGTTCATCTGTTAATTTACATCTTGTAAATAAGTACAACTTCAGGCATGGATATAAGTATTATTACATTTCTAAGGCAAAAATAATATATTATAGACTTTTAAGGCTAAAGTACATAAAAAATATAGATATTTTATTTAATTACTTTGCTGCCTTTTTCCATTTTGGTGATTCAATAAAAGGCAACAATTATTTATGTAAATATTTTATTAATAATCATGGGACCACACTGTTTTTACTGCTATTAAAAATATAATTATACTTGTTATGTTATTGCATTTTTATTGATATCACCCATTTTTAATTATTGTTTATCTTAACATTATTTTACATTTATAACATATTTCACAGTAATGTTATTTTAATTTGGACCCATATCATAGAATACAATTACAAACGGCAATATTTTTTAAAAATAAAAACCACTATTATCATCGAAGTCTGGAGTTAGGCCTCCAAAGGTTGTAATACCAATATTGCATAGGAATTGCTTTGAAATTTATTTTAGTGCATTTAAAAAAAAAAGAAATGTTTTGATAAAATAGTTATTTCAAAATCAATTTTAATTTATTGTGAAATTACTGTATTTCAAAATTAGCACTTATTTGAAGAAATCGAAATATTGCTAAGTGACCTTTTAGGTCCCCTGTTATCACAGACTAGTAAGAGATACTATCCTGTTATGAAAAGCTCCCTTAAATTTTTAATGTTGGTATAAAATCAATGTAAATTAAAAATTTGTTTACAATATTATGTATTTTACCGGGCGATGAAAGTTTCGTCCGACACGTTCATGCGACCTGTAGGTACTTACATTAATAAAATTAGTCTGTAGTCGGGATAATCGCGAATTCGTATAGCTGAGGTTCGGATAATCGAGTTCCTACTGTATATATAATCTGTAAAAATTTCAACTCACTACACACCGTTCTTGAGATAAGGACAATCAGAAAAGACCCTAAAACTTGTTCTCTTTTCACTTTAAACGTCAATAAAGAGAGCCATGCTGCTTTTTGAAATTAGTCTCAACTAATAGCTATTTAACATGTGCGGTTGATAGAAAAATAATAACAATGATAACAAAATTATATATTTCAAAAACGATAAAAAAACAAACTCATAAAACAAAATTTAAACCAATATCCGAAACGAATGCATCTTGTATTAAAAAAATGTTGAGTTAAATTTCTGGAGTCATGTACTTCCAACGTTGCGTGAGGTTTGCGCTCGCACTGAAATAGAAAAGTTTAACAATCATGGCGAAGAAGTTGTAGGCCCGTAATTATATTCAGTGCGATCAAAAAAATTTAATCACGCTCTTAAGTACCAAGCGCTGACTATAATTACAGGCCTTAGTGTAGCAAAGCTAGCAAAAGAGGATCCCTCGTCCCGATCAAAGTGAGAGAACTCAGACTACTAAGGGGATACTACGTATGAACAAAAGGATCATCCTACGATCGCAATCCACTAATAAAACCCTCTCTACTAGCTGACGTCCGCGTCACTAAGAAGATTATAATACGCATTGCCATTAAGTTTTTTAACAAAAAAATTTAATTCTTTTCTCGCTTGGTAGCTACTTATGGCGAGTGTACACTCTCGCGCAGACACAGCACCCCGCCCGAGTACGCGTGTAAATGAGTGCCCTCGCCTTGTCTCGCCCGACAGCTCTCGGGGAGAGTGTACAGCCGTCGTTAGAATAACTCGAATGCAAATTCGTAAACTATTATTACTATATGACGGCTGTACACTCTCGCCAAGAGCTCTCAGGTGAGAGTCTCGAATTAAGCTGACAGACGAGGCGAGTGCAACCTCGCACTGCGGACTCGCTGTGTCTCGGTGAGAGTGAACAGTCATCATAAGGAGTTACCAGGCGAGAAAAGAATTTATTTTTGTTAAAAACTTAACGGCAATGCATATTTTAATATTCTTAGCGACGCGGACCACAAACTGACCTGAGTTTATCGACGGATCTTATACCGCTTATCACAGTATCGGCACCTCTTGAAGGAGCCCGAGCGCGACCGACATCTGGTCTGGTATCTGAAACAACGTCTCATTGACATCTAATTATACAAAATATATCTGAATTACTCAATAGGATAAACTAACGTCACCTCCCGCTGTCTATGCGTAGAGTCCTTAGGTGATCCACTTGTCAGGACCATACGCGGCGCGAGGCTTAGAAGGCGCCTGGTTTCGGGTTTTAATTTAATGGAGGCTGTACATTCTCGGAGATACACAGCGATACCGCCCGAGTGCGAAAGTGTAAATGGTCAGCCGCTTGCGAAAGTCTTGCCCGAGAGCTCTCAGCGAGAGTGTACAGCCTCCATTACACAGACGCTACACGGGGTAGAGTCGTCCATGGGAAGGACTGACAAAATGCCACTAAAAAGGCTCTTGCTTAGGAGACCACGAGCGAACAGTATATTTTTTCCTGACAATGAAAAAAAAAACAAAAACCTGAAAAAACTCCACACAGCTCCCGGTCTTTAGCAAGCAGAAGTGCAGGCTTAGCATGGCGACCGAGAAAGTGTTACTTTCTGTAGCAGTATAGAGAATATTACATATTGATAAAAAACTTTTAGTTTATCCCATCGAGCATATAATCAAAAGTCGGAAATTGTATTAGTTTTGTTCGAAAAAAAAACCACCCAAAGCCACTGCGCTGATTGGCCGAAGTATCGGGGTACGTACACACGGATCTCTTATTGGCGCGTACTGTTTTAGCGCGAGCGTTAGATGGTTGGCGGTTAATTTATCAGAGGCAATACTTAGAGGTAAACTGATAAGTTTCGGACACGGATGGCACACATTACTTCTCTATTGGTTATATACTTGATGGTTTATCCCAAAAAACTGTCAGTTTTTCTATTCATATGCAATTTATTGTGTTCTATTCTTTCCTATTTCTACCATGGCTATATGCTAAGCGTGCATGGTGCAGACGTCTCACCGGCTGCGTCGTCGACTGCGGCAGCGCGAGCGGCGTCGTTCCACCCCGCGGATGGGGTACCGGCGGTCGCCACAGCGGCAACGCTTGAAACGTCCGCTTTTCGAGCGACACCGCGTCTTACTATAAACAGACCATGTTACAATACATAAGCATGTTAGAAAATCTTAGACTAGATTACTCTGTTCTGACGAAAGTCGTTGATCGCGGGAACCGTACATCAAGGGCGAAACCAGGGCAAGAGGTCATAGGGGTCATCAAACAAAATATCATACAACCTAAATCGGTTCTTCTGTTCAGGAGCTACGATACCATACACACAGTTACACTCCTGCAAGTTTGCGTCGGAGGCTTAACATGAGCTGTGTCAGTCTTTTAATAATAATAATGAATTTAAATGGAAACTAAGTTACACAATAGCGTATTGTGATTCCTATTCTGTACTAAAAACTCTTAATTAAACAATTAAAAATAATATTATCATTATTTACACTTATTTTTTGTGAGTGCATACAAACCATATTTACTCAGTAGGTATATAATTTATACCTACCTGCTGTCATTATTGATTATATCAAAGGAGAATTAGAAGAAGCCTCTAATTTGCTAGATTATTGTGTTGCCGATGCCCAAACTTCATAGAAAAAAAGGTGTTCATGGTTTGAAAGGATCTCAAGAACTTACCGCATCTTTCTCCTGAAAAAAAAACAAGTATTTTAAGAAGCTAATCATAACAAGGAATACTTTGGCCGTTTATCCACCCATTCGGCCCGATAAAATGCCACATAGACTTAAGGTTTCATATCTACGCCTATACAGAGCAGCGATGGCATAAACGCTAGACCAGTATCGGTAGAAAATGGAGTCTTTAGCCTAGATCAAAAAGTAACATTTTATCCAAAATAATGTCGTTGACGGAGACGGCCTTCGGTGAACACACGGCCTTCGGCTAAAAATGTGGTCCAATTTGCTGTATTAATACAGCAAAACTCAGTGCTCTGAGTTCCAGTGGCGTGGTTAGACCATCGCCGTAACAAATTATTAGGGGTAAATAACCAATACATGTCCAAATTTCAATCAATTTTAAAAGTATTTCAGTCTTCTAGACCCTTACTTTGCTTGCCGGAGCCCTTGGCATCTTGCAGGTCTGGCAGTTAATGTATGTATGAAAGGTGCCGATTGATGATACTATTACGTAAGTAATTTTTGCATGATTCGGCTTTCCCTTCTCAATATAACACCTCTAGTACACCGGCTGCGACGCTGTCAACCGCGAAACATCGGCATTTAAGAAATGGAGCGAGATGCAACATAACGTGTTGTGTGATCTGAGACAGAGAATCTGTCCGCCGATGTTTCGTAGTTCACAGAGTCGGTGTACTAGGGATCCATAAAGTAGTTACATTTCTGAGACCCTATTGAGATATGTCACACATCTGCAATTTTACATCTAAAAATTTAAACCAAACATTAAATTTATAAAATTCTAAATGTGATGTTACAAAACTAAGCCCCCCTCCCCCTGTCACACTTTAAGACCCTTCCAAATTTGGTATTCAACTTTAAACTATTTATTACCTTATCTATGGGTACTTAAAATAATATTGTTATTCTCACCTCCGACGAAGCTTTCGAGTGCAGCCGCAGGGCGCCATGTTATCTTAAAAGCAAACCAAACTCAAAAAAGGGAATTAAGAGTATTTTAGAAAGGAGTCTGGTCGCTCAACATGACAAAGTTTTTGCGTTAATATCTCCTCCCCACACCAGTTTCGGTGACGGTGGCCGATTTCATAGTTTACCAGACCTGTTGCGCAAGAGTAATTTTATAGTGCCCCAATGTGAGCGCATTACACAGGAGCACTCTCTCTTCCTTTACTCTCCCAACCCAGTGGGCCGGATGACCGACACGACTGGCGAGAGATCCGACCGACTTTTCACATGCCCATCCGACGCACGGATCATCTTACTTGTCAATCAGGTGATCAGCCTGCATTGTCCTAACCAATCTTTGAAATAACATGTTTCCAAGGCGGGAATCAAACCCACCCGACCGACCGACCTCCGAATCAAGAGTCGAGCTCTGTAAAAACGCGCATTATACTAGCCCCCTGAGCCTCTACTATAATTTCGTTAAGTGAAATAAGCATTGTGATACTTCAGATACGGTTATTAAATTACTTACAGTTTAAATATTGATTCTCAGAAAATTTACACTTTAATTTGGAAAAAAAAAATCAAAATATACTATAATAAATATGGCAGTCTAAATTTTCTAAATATTTGTGTCAAATTGTGTTAGACACTTTCAAAACTAGGTACATTCTTAGTTCAAAAATTTGTTAACACAACCAAAAAGGTTTGCAATTAGGAAGAATATTAGGTATATACTTCGGTGATACTGTAGTTCTGTTTGTCTGCTTGTCAATAAAGCAAATACAGAACAACCGTTTAATATGAGTTCCAACAAATCTTTGTTTTAGAGATTTGTTGTGCTCGATGCCCTCGGCAATTCTCAATCCTTACTAAAGGCGAGATCACATTTGGCCACCACCAGTAGCGGCTTTACTGTTTGCGGGGCCCCGGGCGGCAGGTGTCTATGGGGAATGATGGTTATTTGTTTGGTAGGTATTTGAGCGAGAGGCCCTGGGCGATTGCCCCCCTAGCGACCCCAAAGGCCACCACTGGTCACCACAACAACCGTCTTCATACTCGTATACTCGCTATATTGTGTTGCTATTTGGCCATTGCAGTATTTACGAACAATGCCTATGTGTTTATCAACACCTAAGCTTCTATAGCTTATAGCTTAGGTGATATGATTATTAAAACTTTAAAAACCCGATATAATAAGTTTTTTGTTATAATAAGTTGAAATAATAAGTTGAAATAATAAGTTGATATAATAAGTTGAAATTACGTTAGGTCCGGCTTACATTTAATAGCGAGTTAACAAAGCGGTCAGGTAAAAATTAAGTGACGTTCAAACGTAGGCGAGTTAAGTAATCATAAGTTGCTGGTTGGATAACAAGATGATATGATCTGTACTAATTTCAAACGTCTACACGCTGGTGAGTTAAGTTGGCGGGGTGCGGGAGACGCGAGAGGGGTAGCACTTCGCACTTAACTCGCCAAAAAATAGAATCGCGATCAATTTAAGCCAACTTAATTAACAACTTACAACTTAACTCGATTGTACCGTTCAAACGTCAAAAATAACTAAACTCGCCGATCGCGTAAGTTAACTCGCAACTTAACTAAATTAAGTGTAAATCGGAACTTATGAAAAAAAAGTACAGTTACTGAATACTTTTTCCTAGTTGTTTGGGCCGTGTCATTGCAGACCGTCGTTACCGGTTAAGTTAAATAAGTTTTAATTTAAAAACCTCTACACACTAAGCGGATTTGGTACAGAGTGAAGTGAGTGTTTGAATGACATTGACAGTAGTTTAATAGAGGAATTATGGTCAAAAAGTACACTTTACTCCATACCAAATCCAGTGAAATTTTGTCGTGAAGAAAACAAAATGTGACATTATGTAAAATTTAAATATAATACAATATCACAAGTAAACTTAGAGAGAAGTAAAACTATTGTTTAAAATTAATTTTATAGCCTTTTGATTCTGGATCCTGTTCCAAATTGAAGTTCTCTGTTGACAGGCCAAATGGTTTAAGAATCATGTTTCCCAAGTCTTTTAGCTTCCCGAGCATTTCTGTTTTTAGTTTTTCATTCCTCTCATCTATTAGAGGAGGGAGGCGTATAACAGCACTAGAGGCTTCTTTATGCGAAGGATCAAGCTCTAGTATCTTGTTATAATCCGCAAGACACTCATCTAATTTCTCTGTAGCTTCATAAGATTGAGCTCGTCTGAAATAATTGAAATTATCTTTTAGGCAGCTACAAAAATTCATATTCTTGTAGCTGCCTCATTTCATATAATTAAAGTGAAATCTTGATACCAAGAGATATATCTATAATTTAGCACTTTAGATTACATAAAACTATATAAATTTCAGAACAACTTGACTTGTATACTATGTACATCAAATTATAGAGTAAAAGAAATATGTAGTTACCTATAATAGGCTTTCAGATATTTGTTGTCCAGTTCAATGGCTTTAGTGCAGTCTTTGATGGCCACTTTATATTTTTCCATCTTCATTTTTGCTGCACTTCTGTTACAGTACAGAACTGAACGCTGCTGTGAGAACTGCAGAGGGCATACTTTGAGTGCTAGAAAATAGAAAGGAAAAGTTTTTGTAACAATATAAATAAGCAAATCTTATTTATATTGTTAAATCATAAAATATGTCGGAGATTGCAGTGCGTGTCTCCTGAAATGTCAGGAATGACATAAATGCTAGTGTGATGTCATAGAATATGGTCAAGCTTAGACATAGCCATAGAACATTCAAAATAATAAAGAAGGACTTTGACAGACTTTACAGAGCAGCTTTATTTGTTTGTTGTGCCTTCTAATTAATTATTGGTTTTCCAGCAAATTCAAGATATTCTAGATTTGCCTTAATGTTCCTCGAAGCAGGGGAGACCTATCAGGACACGCTGGTACATAAATCCTTAGTGTATTGACAAATCCAAAACTTTGTATGTGGCTAAGAGGTTAGTAAATAAAATACTCGAATCAACCCACTATGAGTGAAGAGTAATCTAGCCACACCACAAAGCCACATATCTCAGCCTCCTCTGACAAATATATAAAGAAGAAGGGAACAAACATTAAGTTAAAAATATTATCCGAAAATTTTAAACACTAAGATGGTTTTAATTTTTAAGTGTCAAATTCCAGTGACATCACACTGTGCAACTCAGGAATGTGACCAACTGTGACAAGAAGGAAGGGGTCTTCTACGGGTAGTCCCTTGCTTTCTGCATAAGATTAATTGCTCTTATTTTAGTTCTTAGTATAGTCAAAGACTATTAAAATAGGATAAAGGAAGTTTTGTAATCATGTAAAGGAAGCTGTTGCTCACCTTCTGTATATTTCTCTATACTCCTCTCATACTCTCCGACCTTGAAAGCCTCATTTCCAGCCACTTTCAACTGTTCAGCAATAATTTGTCTTTCTGCCTTTTGATCATCTGTCAAGTCCATCTCTGCATCCTTCAGCGAAACCTCATCTATGTCATCATCATCACTCTCATCTTTGTCGCTGGCTTCATATTTCTTGTCCACTTCTGTCTCATCGTCACTATATTGATGAGCTGTAATCACAAAACAAGAAACAAATTATATAACTGACTTCTTTTATTGTACCAGCGGGGCTTAAAAGGTCGTAATAGCAATATTGCAAAGGAATTGCTCAGCATTCATTTTAGCACATTTTGTGAATAATTTGAATAGTTTTGATAAAATACTTATTTTAAAATAATTTTAAATTTATTATTAAATTCAAAAATTAGTAGTTTTTTGCAAGAGAAACGACAAAATGAATTGATCTAAGCAATATTGCTAAGTGACCTTTTTAGAGGAGCTATTAAGTAAAAAAAAATTTTTTAAATAAAATAAGGGGGTAAATGAGCAAATGGGTACTCTAGTAATATTAGGAAAGTTGCAGGTGTATTGCTGCTGTAACATGATACACAATAGTGGAGACATACTCCCCTACTAATATGTCATAATAATTTGTTTTTCAATAGACAAATGTCCTTACTAAAATGTGCCTAAGCTCAAACTGAACTGAATATCGTGACCAACTTCTTAAGTAACACATAAGTATTATATATTATATATTCTTAAGTGACACACAAGAAAATTTACACTTACTTAGTTTGAACATTAACAAAGAAATAAAGCAAGAATGTCTATTGGATTATATATAATAGCAACATATTAAAGCCGTTGTAAAGTATTGCTCGTAAGTCTTTACAACATGAAGTATTATGATGATTATGATGATTCATAATACATACATACCTGTTTGATTAACTTCAGGCACATCCCTCGGTGGTTCGAAGTCACTTAAGCTGTGACTTGGATTAACTGAGCAGTCGTCTTGGCCCTCTGTTCGAAGAGAAAACTCCAAATCTTTTGTTAAATCGTCTATAACTTCCTCATTCGAAATGTTGTTTGTACTTTTTAATCTATCTGACATGTTTATAAGCGTCTGGATAAAAGACTGACCAATAGACTTTTATACTTTTACTTGGTATATTAAACTACCAAAAGTAAAATATATTATTAATAATATACCACAAATAAAGGGTATATATGTAATATACTGTAAAATATTGGTAAAATAGAGCAAAACACAATCAGTATAAGTAAGTCTTGTCAGTATGACAATTGACACTGACAGGCGACAGTTATCTTTTTTTTTTTTTTGTTTGTTTTTTTGGCACTGACACCGAATAGGTGGTGTACTTTGCCATAGACAAAGGTAGGGAATAGGCGTAAGGAAATTAAGTACGGAATTTAGGATTTCGGATATTTAGTGAGTTCATTACAGGATTATAGTATATTAAATACTTATTAAATTACTATTGAGGAATTAAAATAAAGATGAATAAACTGATTTATTACATGAATTTAATAATATAGGTACAGAAGTAGGAAAGGGAATAGACATAGAGAAGAGACTATCATACAAAAAGGAGTGATCATACAGAGGACAGGAAAGAATAATATGGTTTAAATCACCCACTTCTAGACCGCAATCGCAACCATCGTCGTTGCTTATTCGAATTCGTTTTAAGTGGGCTGGAGTGAGAACATGTTCCAACCCCATTCTTATTATAGAAGAGGTTGAATTTTTTATAATTTAATTCTAAAAAACCATGGCTTAAACTGAATTTCAGCTTGTATACATTTATATTGAACCCCATTTCTCTGACTACTGACTGCCCAATCTTGTTGAAAAAACGTCTTAGCCAGCGAAGCCAAGTCATGACAATAATTTACATACGGAAAAACATCTCCATCAGAAACAGCATCTTTAGCCAGACTATCCGCTTCCTCATTTTCGAGAATGCCCCAATGACTTGGAATCCAAACAAATGTAACTAAACTATCGACAACACATTTCTGCAAAAGATTTCTAATTATAATAATTATGGGGAAACGTTTTGATCCAAATGTAAATGAATTTAATGCTTGAAGGGCACTTAAAGAGTCTTAGACTTAGAGAGAGAGAGAGAGTAAAAATTACAGTTTTTTTAAGTTTCGCTAACAAAATGTAGTCAACTGTTTTAAATAGGCATATAACATTCTCTGGTAAATATGGAAGCTTGTGGCGGAAGTCTCACTTTTAGCACTATCTCATATTGGAGATGGTATATACCAACTCCCACACAATTATTGTTATCGACAGAAATTTTGGCATCGGTGTAAATCTGATGCCAACCTTCCCAATTATTGGTTGTTAAATAATTAAAAAATGGTCTTGCATAATACGTATCAGATTTTTTGATACCTATGTTAAAACGGATATCCGGGTTTAGGACAAGGGATTCAAAGGAAGAGTTAAATAAAGGATGTAGTGGTAATCTATATATAGGGGCTTCGAGAGACAAATATTTTACATAACTATTAACTAAGCAAGGGCGAGATTTGAGCGATCAAAATTGATTATTACTGACTATGTTTAATAATTTTTCAAGTTTTGGAATAAGAGGATGGTCTGAATTTGCAGGCAGCGAATGAATAATTTGTCAGCCAGATATTGTCGCCTAAGATAGAGCGGCGGTTCACTGCATTCTACCTGCAACGCGTTTATTGGCGAAGATGCCATGAAGATGACACGTGACACAGTATACGTGAAGTTTGACGTTCCCTAATGTCACTAACATATTTAAAATCCATTCATATACAACCAAACTAGTATTATTTGAGTTATTATTCTAATAAGACATTGTAATACGCAAAAATAACAAGGCGAATGTTGGCCTTTATTGAATTGCCTGGAACCCTGCAGGTTTGTATTATATGTTGTAATATATTGTCTGGTTACTATAAGTTGAACCTAAAAAAAATTCAAAAATTCTGTAGATGGTATCACATGATATCACTCAACTGTAATGGCGAAAAAGATTTTGATCATTTATCGGTTCATAAGACTTAAACACGAGTATTTCAATATAAGTTTTTATTAAGTAAATTGTTGTTCTTATTGAGATATAAAGAAGAGTATGCTGTTTGTTATAAATCAAATACAATGAGTAGTAATTGGAAGTATAATTTATTTGTTATAATCAAAATCAGACACTGAATACCCGATTAAGGGACAAAATCCTGTTTCTCACATCTTATTATGGGGTATTTTCATACATTGTTAATAAAAATAGCATTTATTTAAATAAATAACATGTCATGTCTTACATAAAAAACCAAAAGATCATAAGCTCATGATCAAGTATCAAAATCATGAAATTCAATTGTAAATCTTAAACGAAAACAAAAGACTGTGTTGGAATAATGTCGCTAGTAGAAATAAATGCAAGGTTCAACTTATATAAGGCCGGACTATAAATAAATATACCTCATAATTATTAAATTGTCAACATAGTTACAAAAGTAGGTTCAAACTGCATAAGAACTCGGGTTCTATATAAATCTGCATACTTAAAAAATATAAAATAGAAAACTTTATATTAAGAGTTGTTATTATCTTAGTAAACTTTAAAATCTATTAATTCATTTTTGCGTGAATCTACTAAAAATCCCCCATATTGAATGTATTCCATAGTGCACTGTATAATACCGCTAAATAATGGGGGTAACCGCAGCTTTACGCCAGCAGTCAGAGAATGTGCTGGAGCTAAGAGAGAAGTTTAAAATATGACAGAGGACAGAGAGTACAACTGGTGAACTAAGAATTATCATTCTTCGGCTTATGCCAGCTTAGAATTGTATGGGCAATCATATTTTCATTAGGGTTTAGCTTAATAAGCTGGATGAACTACATACAGATGGAGAAGCATTACAAGTTATATTTACTATGCGCGCAAAAAGTATTATAATTTTACAAAATTTTAAGATAAAATTATTTGTCAATTGTTCCCCAGAGCGCTGGGACCCGCGGGAGGTGTCGCTGACGGAGGTGTTCCGCGGGATCCAGCTGGGGCTGGAGGCGGCGATGGTAGAGCCGCGCACGCAGGTCGCCGGCGTCGTCGTCATCATGGACATGAAGGGTCTCAACTTCTCACACATCATGCAGTTCTCGCCCATGTTCGCCAGCGCACTGCTAGATTGGATCCAGGTTATTATCAGCATTTTCACCGTTTACTGATACAGTGTCTGATATGCTATCCACAACTTTTTTGAAAGTTTCTCCATACAACGTCCGTGAAAATTATTTTTAACAAAAAATTAAAACCGAAAAAAAAACATACTCCAAAGGAAAAAACAAAACTCGTCTTTCATATAAATTCGGTGAGGCATCAGCCTATTTCCGTACACAATTTTCATAATTTTAAAGTCGCCACCAGCTTACATGTCGTAACTGTCTAAATTTTTGACTGGTATCGACTTCAAAATTATGAAGATTGTGTACGGAAATAGGCTGATGCCTCACCGAATCCTGAAACAGGCACTATTAAAAAATGAATATTTTTTAATACTTTTTAGTTTCTGTTTTAATATTTTTGTTTCTTCTTTTGGAAGTTGGTTTTAAGTTTTTGTTAAAAATAATTATTATTTCTCCCTTTTTAGTTATCCAAAATTATAATGGCAATACCTATAGAGAACCACTAGGCATGATACATTTTTCTATGTTATTTTAGGGGCAAGGAGGTAGACGGGTAATCTGATGGAAAGCAACTGCCGTCGTCTACGGACACTCGTAACATCCGAAAAGTAGCATGTACTTAAGTTGGGCCCCCGGTAAACTCACTTATTGGACGAAACACAGTACAGCGCCGTTTCACACCAGTTTTATATGTGAAGCCGTCGAAACTTTGGCTCATTGCCGGAGCTTGGCTCCTCCACGGCAAATCTCTTCTTACTAATATTATAAATTCAAAAGTTTGTAAGTTTGTGGATTTGTGAGTTTGTGAGTGTGATGTTTGTTACTTTTTTACGTTTAAACGACTGAACAAATTCGATTAAATTTGGCATGGAGCTAAAGCTAGCAGGTATCTTGAATAGGCTAGTCGACTATTTTTTTATGATCATTGGTTATGAAAGACGTTCCAAACATTGAAATATTGGTGAAAGAATGACGTCGATGGCTTAAATTGTCTCAAAGATATGACAATTTAAAAATTACATAAAATTGAACCTCCAAAAACGCTCCATACAAAACGATACCTAGTTCTGATGTCACCTCTAGGTTTTTTTTGCATGTCCATCTTTAAAGGCTTATTACAAACAATATATAGAAGTTATTAAGTTGAAATTTGGGAGAAACTTATTTTTTAACCATTATATTTTAATATTATTTACAAAATTGGTGAATTCTTGATCCCTATTAGCACATAGGGTACTTTTTAATCTCGACTAAGCCACAGGTATCGTCTAGGGGTATAACTAGCTTTGAATATAAATCCATTATTACTTTATTATTTTGTTCGTTCTACGTACATATTACGTTACTATTTGTACAGCGCTCTACTGCACACCTAAGCCGCAGGCTTGTGTCGCCGACATGTATCTTGTAAGTGTAGTCGGCTAAGGTGTGTAGCGCGCCTTAGAACTGATAAATCGCTTGACAAGCGAGGGAATAATTATTTTGAATAATGGTGAGATGATGAATAAAGCCGTTGTAGCTATGACGATGATGATGATTGATATAATTTGCTTTGTAGCGTATGCTATGGGTTCTCAAAACAAAGCCGAAATCTCCAAACGTGTATCTTTAAGGAATAAGGAGTTCCATTAGTACCTTGTGAACCATGGTAGGTATACGCGCGTACAAAATCTTACTTTTAGGTGTTATTTTTGTTCAAAAACCATGCCTATTATCATTAAAACAACACCCTAAATTAAATATATTAAATAGTATTCTTGAGTAATTAACCGATAACCTTTATAATGTCGAACTTCAGGAGGGCTATTATGACCATTACAAACCTGCCTGGTTCCAGGCAATTCAATAAACGGCCTTGTTATTTTTTCATATCACAAGGTAATAACTGAATTAATACTAGTTTGGTTGTCTATGATGGATTTTAAACATGTTAGTGACATTAGGGAACGTCAAACTTTACGTATT
>JAOTAV010036306.1:0-18909 GCA_026546445.1 Cyclargus thomasi
GCGGGATTCGAACCCGCGACCCCCGGCGTAAGCTACCAACGCGCTTACCAACTGAGCCACAGAGGTCGTCAAATTTGTTTTTCGTGTTATGAAGACGACACATCATCCGTTAAAATCCGTCAAATCGTTCAGGCTGCAGCTGGGAACACAGTAAACTACATACATATAAGTACTTATATAGTACATACATTCTAAAAAATAATTCTCCTTTTGGAGCAGTCAGGTATAAACATAACCCTTCTTTTTGGACAACCGGGTAAAACTAAGCGAACTGTCCAGTTAATTACAATGTTATTACACTTATATTATGAGTTATGTCACAAACATCCACACAGATAACCCGTCACCCGCAACTCTGTTGCAATCTCGTCATTAGTCTTAATTATACTTAGATAACTTAATTACGACGATAACGAGTATTCAATAAACTGATTTTATTGCGAATTGACAGTTGCTAATGTCGAAGAGGCGACGTGAGATGTAATGGAGGCCGTACACTCTCGCCGAGACACAGTAAGACCGCCCGAGTGCGAGAATGTAAATGGTTGCACTCGCCTCGTCTCGCCTGTCAGCCGCTTGCAAGACCCTCTCGCTCGAAAGCTCTCGGCGAGAGTGTACAGCCACCGTAATATTAATCGCTGGGTGCGTACTGCGTACCAAAATACGGCGTACATACGTATTATGCATTCGCTCAAGATTGGCAGTACGGTTCATTAACCCTCTGTCAAAAAATTTGTCATCTCCATACAAGACGCGATTGTCTACAAAGTGTCGTGTTGTCGCTTTGCTGTTGACAACCGCGGTGTGTATAGAAAATTTGATAGAGCGTTAATGAACCATACCGCCAATGTGGAGCGAAAAGACAATAGTGATTTGAGATGTCAAAGAGATGTCATTTAAGAATGTGACAATTTGTATGCCGCCGACTGCCCAGTGTTTCCTTTTTGCCACCGTGCGCTGTGCAGTGCAGTGCAGTAAGGATGTAACAAAAAATTATAAATATTTTAGCGTGTATATGCTACTCTTGTATAGAGTTCATTGCAAAAGTAGAAGTGATGACAGAGTTATTTTAAAGTGTTACAAGACAACATTTAGCGGCTATTTTAAGGATATGCATGCCTCAATTTTTCAGTTTTTTCGCCACAAGTTTGCGTATTCACTATAATAATGCGTAAGAGCTTCTGGTGGCTTCCAACCACAAACAACATCTGAAACCTAACTCTAAAACTAAAGTTCGGCAAAAAAAGGAACGCCTTCTAAGTCAATATATTCAAATGTTAAAACGGCCCAAACAGCGTAGATGGGGGGCATATTTTGATCACACTTTCGACGACATCGATATGCCTATTAAACGATTTCAAATGAAACGATCATCCCATACATCTGCTGTAACTAAATGCAACAAAAACATAATCAATTTGCCAATACGATATTAAGTTATTAGCCAATAATATTTTTTACGTCTCCCCTCGGCATTATAGTAATGTATATGGCACAAGAAAAATAATCGACTGCCCCTACGATAATATTATTTTTATGGACTGTATAAAAATGATTTTAATCAAAACGGCTTATAAAAAAAGTGGTTTGACAGCGGCTTTTGTGACAGGGCGGGAACGCGAGTGTCAAGCGCCATTGTTGTTCTAAATTCGATTAGCTCGAGGGCTGCTACCGTGATATCGATTATTTCGAAACGTCGTCAAAGTCGATGGATTGGAAAATAAGTTGTTGAGGAGATTTATTTAGAAAATAATATTATTATAATGTTATTGTAAACCTAATAGAGTGCGTGTTATGTAGGGCATTATTAAAAAGTTCCCATAATATTATAGTATCGCACTGTAAATCTAGTTTCTATTATTTTATAAAAAAATATTTGAATTTGATGGCTACGCAGCTAGAACCTATAGCGTGACTGTAGGGCATTAAATGTGTAAAAGATGCTTGATATGAACTTCAAATTGAAATTCTCGTACCTTATTGCATGTTGACAATACACCAGACAAAAATATCCATCACAAAATACATCAATATTGTTGTCAGCTTCACTTAGCAATTCAAATTTTTTATTGTTCTCGTCGGCTTATGCAAATACTTGGTAACATTTAAGAATGTTCTTAAATGATTAACAAATTAACGATTTGATACATTATAAAACAGCAATAAAACGAAGCTGTAAACTTTCAATATCTAAACAGATTTGTGCATATGAAATCGCTACCGGTTATCGATAAATGGGCCACCATTCTCATCACTAGTCATTGTGAGTGTGACACCACTGGCACCCAAATGTCAAATCTTTCGTTACGCGCCTTTTTTCATAACGACGGCAATTGTTGCCGGATGTTTTTTTTTAATTCCAAAAAGGAATGAATGGGATATAATTGGATGTAATTCGAGACTACTTTGTTGAGATTAACAAGCGTTCTAAACGCGTCCGCCATCTTGGTTCGGTAGTTGATTTACGTTTCGGGTTGTTCGAGAAAATTTATGATTAATTATCGCTTGCGCGTCTCGAAAATGCCTTTTTAAGCCAGTTGTTTGTTCAGCTATAAAAACTGTACGTAATTATATAGAATGGGTTTTGTTTATTGATGGCAGAACACGTTTCTTATTACCATGCACCGCACATAAATACAATACACTTTATCTTAAATCTGTATTTTGTTTAAATAATCGCTAGTGTTGTCCAACGTATCGATAATATGAATTGTTCATCATTAATATCACGATTAAATTGTTCATCATTAAACTTATCGTTTTTTGCTGCGGTTGCTTAAGATTAATTAAGAGGCAATAATTAATATGAATTAAGGATTTTGAAAATAAAAAGTTCACAAGTTTTTTGTGTATACGAATCTGTATAAAATTGTTCTGTCTACAAAATTATTTCCGTCCTATAGTTAACAATAAGTCTACTCTACCCTGCAAAGCTTTTATAGCTCTTAAATCTAAATATTATATTTATTTCTCAGTTTTTAAGGTTTCTCAATGGCATCAATCAGATCAATTTAAAACCTCAAAATAAACAAACACAATAGACCCACTTTAAACGGCCATCACTAAAACCGATGATCTGCATTTTTTATTTGTGCCCATTCATTATCTGTTGTCAGTATTGACGCATTTAGTAATTAATGTTTTAGGTTATGTTGACGTAACCTTTTCTTAATTAAGTTATACGTTTACAATGTTAATTAGCAATTAAATTTGTTAAACGGCAAGTTTTTTGTGAAACGGTGTAAAGTAATTTGATTTAATATTGATGATATAACTCATACTGGTAAGATATATAATTTATTAAATCAAATCAGTTGCAGCATATTCATTTCCAGCTTACTTTAAGCAGTTTACAGGTATCTTAATATTAAAAATTTACCTACACAGAGTATGCAAATTGCAATAATTATGTTTTGTTTCTAGCATATTGCAAACGTCATGTTAGTTAAAAATATACCCAATAATTCATAACATTTAAACAAAGTTTAACTAATCAAGGTTGGCTGTCCCTTTCTGTTGTTTGACGTTTTCAATATGTCAGAAAAAGACCACGAATCTTAATAAGTTAAACACAGTTTAAATATTTTTATGAATATGCTGGTGTGAGTTTTTTTATACAGTTAGATAGTGCCCGCACTCGGCACTGCGAATTTTATCCGCGCGGATTTTTTTTCCGTAGTGTGGCCGGTGCCTTAGATATAGCATAAACATTTTTATAAATATAAGGCGCAAGATTATTAAACAACATTATAATCTGTGATTAAATACAAATCATCCATTAAACTCTAAGCTGAACATATAATTATTTCGCACTGGAATATTTCCCTAACTGCGCATAATGCCGCCGTTTCGCTACAATCAAAATCGAATTATTACGCGTACAAATTAAGGAGTCAAATTAAGTAACATATTATTTAACCTAATAAGGGATCACTTAACTCAGGCGGGTAATCGTCACGCGAGCCGCTCGTTACGTATCTGTATGACATTTCCATACAAAATGGCGCCGGTAATCGAATGCTCTTCAAACGGAGTCATTTGTCAAACAAAAAATGCGGAGTATTTTGCACAACGTTGTAGAAAATTCTCTACATTTACACAACAGGGCACCTTTAATGGAAAGTATAAACTAACAATGTTTGGCAAGTAGGAAAACTAAGAAAACGTCAAAAGTATTAACATTATATCAAGTACTTCAAGCGACTCGGTTAACTTTATAAAATTTTATTTATAACGTGACTAGATGACGCCAAAAATTTAAAGCGCGGGAATCGTACAAGTTTTCGGGATAAATAACTAAATTTTAGCAAAATTGGTTCAGCGTTTTGAGCGTAAGCGGACAGACAAACAGATGACCTTTCTCGTAATAAATAATATAGGAATAGAATATGGATAGCGAATTACACTTGAATTAATTAGTTCATTTACTATTTCGTCGAAAAAAATCGATAGTACGAACAGAGTTGTACACATCACTATCCCAATAAAAATGTTCCATTTTTCAATGTGATAAGGTAAAAATCTGTTTAAAAAAAAGCGACCACCACTATTTTAAAACCCAGCTAAGAATTAAAAAGTTGTACAGTTTTTCAAGTGTAACTTTACAAAAAAAATAAAGAAAATCGTGGTCTCCTTCACAATTTACCTCTAGAATGATGAGGTCCAATTATGACTTTTTTATCAAATGCAATGTGGCGTAAAATTTTCAATGCTAATGTATAAACATTTTGCTCAAAAAACCTGACACAGAAATTGCTGACTCTAGTATATTGTAGTAATTGACGATAAAAACAGTCATTTGTCCATTTCGGTTGGTATTTTCCAGCCTGTATTATGGTCTTATTTGACATTGTTCTAACAAGTTCAAGCTAGTTGTAGGTACCAGTGCTTTTATGTTAATTCATTTTAAAGTCTTACAGCTATTCAAGCGAAAATCATGACATGATGTAGACGTTTCTCGTAAACCCATCGTGTAGAGGAGCTTTAAAATACTTTAATCTACTTTCAATTCAATCACAAACGCATTTCAGGTCATTAAATTTTATTTTAGAAAAAAAACTTTAACCATAGACTCTTTTGTCTATGGTTAAAGTTTTTATGTTTTTGTTGTATTTCGTGTATGATTATCGTGACATGTCAAAATATTGTACTGTGCGTGTTGTAGTGTATTTTTATTTATTAGAAATATACAAAATTTAAGCATATTTTAAAATAATATTGGTACTCCACGCTCCTCCTCTATATCAACTGTTATTAGGAAAAATTTTATGCTTTTACATCTACGCGTCCTATTTAAAAGGGGGTACAATGTTTCCGCTTGCGTATAGATAGATTGCCCCAATTTTTTTTCGGCCTAAAATTAATTCCTTCGAAAAAGAAAACTTTCTTCGTACATAAAAAACATTAAAAAAGAGTAGGTTTCCATTTCAAATAATGGTTTCATTATTACTAGTTGTTGCCTGCGACTACGTCCCCGTCGAACTTTATAAATTATCCCGTTTAAAAAAAAATGTTTGATAACTGTTCGGCTCCCATTGGTCGTAGTGTGATGTTGTATAGCGTTACTCTACTAACCAACACAAAAAGATTTTTTTCAATTCCGTCCAGTAGTTCCTGAGATTAGCGCGTTTAAACAAACAAAATCTTTAGTTTTATATTATTAGTATATACGTTCTTTTCTTAGTATAGGCGACCTCTGTGGCTCAGTTGGTAAGCTCGTTGGTAGCGGAGGAAGGTTCGAATTCCACCGACGGAACACAAAGTTTTTCAATGGGTCTTGGATGTGTATAAAAATATGTGTATCATATAATAAAAGTATTAAATATATTTCCGTTGTCTGGTACCTGCAACATAAGTCCCTCTGGTACTCAGCTCGGGGCCAGACTGACGTGGTGTAAAGCGTTCATAGCTTATAATAGTATAGACTATAGACTATAGATGTGAGAGAAAGTCACTGCGACTTTTCTGTGTTTCAAGTAACCGGCGCCAGCGGTGACCTTGCACTGTCTAATTGTTCGTTTTAATGCATTCAAGTGTAACAGACACGCAAAGTGTAGCTTCAATCGGCGACGAGCTAGTTTTTACCCGACTGCGCCAGGAGGGTTATGTTTTTCGAGTGTATGTATGTTCTTATAATTGTTTGGCACCCTCTATAGCCTGAACGGCTTGATGGATTTATGCTCGAGAGGTGTCGTTAGATTCGTATTCTCTGTCAGAGCGACACTAGATATAACAAAATAATTAATAGCATTTTGCATTAAATTGCAATGGTTCATGCAGTCGCGTTTTATGTTTTCGAAAATTTAGCTTGTTTATAAATTATGGGACAAGCAGACAAGTCTCCTGATGGAAGAATCCATTAACACATGAAACATCATCAGTGCGTTGCCGGCCCTTTCGATGAAGGACTAGGCTACGGGAATAGGGAAAGGGAATCAGAGAAGTCGGGCCTCCGGTAAACTCACTTACTGCCCACTGGACCCTCTGATTTTATTAAAAAACTAGCTGACCCGGCCAACGTTGTTTTGCCATATAAATAATTTCCCCTAACATTTAGGGGGATGAAAAATAGATGTCAGCCGATTCTCAGACCTAATGAATATGCATACAAAATTTGGTTAAAATCGGTAAAGTCGTTTCGGAGGGGTACGAAGACAAACATTGTGACACGAGAATTTTATATATTAGATATATATTCAGCGTCATTGATCGACAAACATTCAAACAAGATTTAGGGCGTCCGTGGCCTACTAGGTAATTGGTTCGCACTCGAGAGGGTGCAGGTTCGAACCCCGGTGGAGGCGTGTACCAATGAGACATTTTCCGATCTCAAGTACATAATACGGATGCTCATTGGCGCGGGAGAGCCATGCTTCGGCACGAATGGGCCGTTTCGACCGGAGTTATAGCACGGCCTCACAGAAAACTGGCGTGAAACGGCGTCGTATTGTTTCGTTCAGTGAGTTCCCATTCTCTATTACCTCATAAAGGCCGGCAACACACTTTCGACTCTTCGGATGTCGCGAGCGTCCATAGGCGACGACAGTTGCTTTCCATCAAGTAACCTGTCTATTCGCTTGCCCTCTAAATATATTTTTAAAGGCAGCGTCGCATCTGGACTCCCATAGATCATAAACTATTAAAGCGATTTTCACGAAAATTTGAATTTAAATAAATAAGTCGAATAAGGCCGTTCGTCCACCGCAAGCCGTCACCGATAAAAAGATAACTTCGGCTCTATAAAATGCCACTTTATGACATAGACTTTTTGCTCTACCTCACTACACAGCAGCGACGACATGGGCGCTAAACTAATGTCGGTAGAAAATGAAACCTATAGCCTAGATCATAGTGGCATTTTATCCGTCCAAAATATTCTCGTTGACGGTGACGTGGCGCGGTGGACAAACGACCTAATGGCGTCGATTTTTTGCGACCAAATTTTCGGACGTATAATAACTAATTACACCGTAATGTAAAAATATTTCATCATTATATAATGAATAATTGTTGCTGTAAGCGGGTGATTTTTCAATATTAATTGACTAAACATTAATGTCTGACATTAAACTTAATACATCTTAACCTTTTGTCTGTCCGTCTGACATGTAATAGCTAATGAGCTCAATTTGTCTTTTTTTAATAATGTTTTTTAATATCTATTGACGCTACACACCACGTCAGTCTAGCCCCGTGCTAAGTACCCTAGGGACTTGTGTTACGGGCACCAGACAACGGAAATATGTTTAATAATTTTATACTACACACATATTTAAGATTTTTTTATTTTATGATAAACATATTTAATACACATCCAAGAACCAGCAACATTGCAAAACTTACTCCGCCGGCGGGATTCGAACCCGCGACCCGACCCCCGGCTTGAGCTACCAATCTCATCTATCAAAAATTATCTAATTTCTAAAACATTCACGTAATTCCCGATTATAAATTCTTTCCACTTTTAAAATTATTTTTCTTTGATCGTCTTTTTTTTTAGAAAAAAAGGTGATTTAAATTACCTACGACTATAAATACTAAAAACAAAATAAAATTAAGGTTAGCTCCCACGTGATTTTTGGTAGCTTTTTGCTAATATAACTTATATTAGCAAATCATCTCATCTCAATCATCAATTAGCAAAAAATCTATGATATCGTCTACATCGCGCTGTAACTTGACATGACGTGGTCTGCTATAGCCGTTTAACTTTCAGAAACATGTTTTCTCAATTTTTTGCTCTCTACTGATACGGAACCCTTCATGCGGGAGTCCAACGCGCACTTGGCCGGTTTTTTTTCGTGGCATTTATATTCGTTGCAAATAAACCTCATCACTTACGGCACAGCATTTAAGTTTATCGGTAAACAAATTATCCGTTTGCCGCTAATTTCTGTTTAATTTAATTTTAATAGCGTACGTCGCGCCAACCTGCATCGTGGTACACATTATACCGGTCCGGAGCGGGGCGGGCCGCATACATGATTCCATACTTATATAATATTATAAAGGAGAAAGTGTGTTCGTTTTTTTGTGCTTTTTTCGCTCCCTAACGAAGCAATCAATTAACTTGAATTTTGGCATAGACTTTCATAAAGGAGACACAGGCTACTTTTGGTCTTAAAAAAACATGTAGTTCCCAATGCGTATTTTACGAGATTTTTTAATTTCAGGAACGAAGCGCGAGCAAAAGCTAGTTTTTATTCTAGCTTAACGACCCAACGCGCTTTTACAAATAAAACTTGTATCAAAATGCGTACCGCAGCGCTCCGTCAAAATAGCGTTTAGCTCATACGCAATGCCTGGAACGCAATAATAGTACACCTAGATTTATGTAATTTGCCATACGAATACCAACTTTTGGCGCGAAAATTGTAGGTTTTCCGCAGATCGATGAAGTACACGAAGCTTATGAACAGTATTTGATCAATCGCTCCCCGACGCGCTGCGGCTCACCACAGTGTGCACGTCCGTCATTACACAAGTCCGCAAATTGCTTAAAGATACGTCTTCGCTAAGTTATCATTAGCATGTCAAACTTTTTTAACTTTGGCCAACTTGGTGTTTAAGTCGATTGCTTAAGTTAATATGACTGTAATGTCTAGAAATAGGGAGTACCGTTATTCTATATCCTTTATTTCTATTTGTTGCACCATCGAAGAAATTAAAACAGACAGTGGACGGCCTCCGTCTTCCAGGTCCTTCACTTAGTTTCACAACGCCCTGTATATCAAACTCCCCTCTTCTAGGCCCGTCAGCTAATTTTATAACGCCCTGTATATCACACCACTCCTCTTCCAGGTCCGGACATCCCCGGCTTCCTGCTGCAGCCGTTCCGCAAGCCGAAGCGGATCCGGACAGCCTTCTCTCCCTCGCAGCTGCTCAAGTTGGAGCACGCCTTCGAGAAGAACCACTACGTCGTCGGCGCCGAGAGAAAACAGCTGGCGCAGGCGCTCAGCTTGACGGAGACGCAGGTGAGATTTAAAAAAAACAATCACTTTATCCTGATTTGACAGTTTATTCAAAAATTTTTCAGTTTATTCATATAATTGGTCTTTCCATATTCGGTCAGCTGAACAGTGCCCAGTAGTACGCTACTACTCGTAGAATACTAACACGTGAAATTTAGTGTTTCGTGGAAACACGGAAAAACTGGAAGATTTTGGGATGCACTGACAGACTTCTTTGGATAAAGTGACGGACTGTTGAGTTAAATTGACTGATTTTTAGGATAAACAAATTTATAGATTTTCGGGATGAACTGACAGATTTAATTAGTCAATATGTCTCCCGTTGTAGGTAAGCCTAGCCTAAGTGGCACGTTTTCATAGTTTGTAAAAATTCGAAAAGGCGGGTGTGTCATCCATTTCCACCGCATCCATGCAAATTACTAGACATTTTCTTGTACTTCAAAGTTTTTAGGTTCTTAGAAGTTATTGGAGGTTCTACACGGCGGGAATAAACATCACGCAAAGGTGATGATGCAATACATTTTCAATCTTACGCCCATGAACTGAAGGTGCATTATAGATATTAATGTTGTAAATGGTTTTAGTTTCTCAAACACGAAACTTGATGCACTCCAAATCGCACCCTCAGTTCATGGCGTAAGATTGAATTGAGGGTGCATCTTAAATATTAATGTTGTAAATGGTGTCCATCTATTTTCAATCTTCCGCCATGAACTGAGGGTGCAATTTGGATTGCATTAAAAGTGCACCTTTGTGTGATGTTTGTTCCCGCCGTGTAAGAACCCCCATTAATAATCATTGGCGAAAAAAATTGTCTAATAAACAACAAAGTTTTGTATTTCAAACAAAAATAGTTCATACGCTGTTGCCATTTATATGCAGGAAACCATTTTGGTTAAACACTCATTCTCTAAACGCAAAGTAGATATTAACTAAACCGCACCTTTACAAATCTTTTAAGGCATTAAGTGTTAATCGAACGATTTAATCAACAATTACTACTGATAACAGCAATATCTAGTAATCTAATTATACATAAACACAGGCAATATACCGTTGCACATAATTGCGATAGATGCGCAAAAAACTTAATAATTATCGTCATTAGTTAAATCACGTGTGGAGTAGAGTGCGCAAAAACGTAAAAACCAAATTGTATGGAGAAGAAATCATAGGTATCGAGTGACTATCGGCGACGGTAGTTGATTTCCAGTAGGTGTATCGTTTGATCGTTTGCCGCATTATTTTATAAAAAAAAACAATTTTTCAAAAATGCGTTCTTTTTCCAAACGGTGCGTAATGAGCTAATTTTTTAAATTCAGCCAGCATCCGTTTTGTTTTTTTTTTTCGAACAGGCTGTGCGCTTTTGAAATTACACACATTATTGTGTCAAAAGCTAAATGTTTTGAGATGATACGCGCCTGGGAAAATATGATTTCATATTTTTACGCAAACGACTTAATGGCGAGTGATTAGGTGAGCATCTGCTATACCAGAAGGCACGCATAAAAAATAAGTTTTTTTAAAACAAAAACGTTATAATAAAGGCTTTGAATGAGAGTCATCCTCTTTCCAACTAATATTATAAACGCTAATTTTGTGAGTGTGTATGTTTGTTACCTTTTCACGCTTAAACGGCTGGACCGATTTAGATAAAATTTGGCACGGAGCTAGCTGGTATTCTGGATGCGGGGCTTATCTGGTTTTATAGTATTTTGTAACGTCATGTCTTCAGAAGGTACCTTCACCTTGTATGTTTAAAGCATTTGGTAGTGTTTTTAATTCGTGACCTGTGAGTATTAAGATCTCGCAAGTCAATTACCGTCGGAATATAATAAAAAAATTTTTTAATGAAAACTCACGATCATACATCTTATAGGTTGTGAGTTGTGACACGTCTTGTGAGTTGTGACACAATCATGACATTGGGTAGTGAGTTCCACACCCATGAGCCACAGCTGTGACAATTTATAGGATGGCGGCAGTCCCGATACTAGCTAGTTAGCTACACGCCACATTCCAATTTTAAATACTACTGTAAACAGTTAAAAATATACTGCCAGATTAAAAAAAAACCCTGATGTAAAATTTTTTTTTTCATTGCCATACGGTAAGTAATTTGGTAAATTATATAATAAAATAGTAAAAAGGTAAATTAATATAAATTAGTTATAAAAATTACAATATAATTACAAAGTAAGATAAATATAATAACCAAGATCTTAATCTGGTTATTTATTTTTTGTCGGATCTTTAAAAATGTTTCAAGTGTAATTATACTTTTTGATAATATCATCATTACTTTTATAAAATGTATCATTACGTATGTACCACAAATTCTTTAAAAAAGAAATATAAATTTTTTGATAATTAAAAATAATTTTAAGCATTTCTTATAAAAACGAAAGCGTTTGTCAAAAAACTAAGAAATTACACCCCAAATTAAATAATCCAGGATAAAAAATGCTCTCTGCATACATAGATTTTTAAATTTAACTTTTAAGGCAAAAAAGTTTCTCGTAAGTGATTTTTGTAATATTTTGAGATATAAAAGAATCTTTAAACCTAACCTAAACCTACAAAATATTTCTGCTAATAGTGCGTTTCTCTTTTGATCCTATTTGTACGTTTTCAAAAAGATAACAGATTTACAAACACTTACTGCTGAAATATTATTTTATAAGAATTTAGTAGATGTTTAAATATATTTATATGAAACAGTACAGTATTGTTTAATAAAAATATTTTTCCTTTATGTAAAATACGAAACAATTATTTGCAATTATGTAATATTACCATATAATATACGAATTAATTTATGTTGTAATAAAGTAGTAAAGATTTTAATTTTGATTACTTTTATTAGTTTTTTTATAATCGCAAATACGAATAATAATAAAGTTGATTAATTTACGAAATTATATTTAATTATCAAGGAAAACAAGTACATGTTTATTGTAATCACAAAATTAGGTGGCCACTTAACTCAACCAAATTGTGAAATATGCTAGGGTTTTCCCTTGAAACCACTTTAATATTTTTTGGCGAGGAAAATGTCTTTAACAGCACCAACAGTTGGTGCTATACACAAATTCCGTAGTTGTATAGCACCAACAGTTGCTGCTATACAAAAATATTGTAGTTGTGCAGCACCGACCGTCGGTGCTGACTGTACCGGTGTTGTCGCGCGGGCGTGGCGCGGCCTCGCTGTAGAAACTCGCGGCCGTGGCCGGCGGAAGGAACATCTGATATCTAATGCACTGATAACATTACCTAATGCTGATAACGTTAATGGTCGGTAATTGACGGTACAAGTTACATCTTTGTTTGAAAGAATAAATCCCTGGGGATTTGTGATTTGAATGACATGGACTTTAAGTTTCATTTTGCTCGACGCCACTACACAGCAGCGTCAACATGGGCGTTAGACTAATGTTGGTGAATATGAAATGTATTACCCAGATCATAAAATGACATTTTATTGGTCCATAATAATGTCCTAGACGCTTACTGCGTGCGGTTGACTAACGGCCTGAGGCCCGTCACTTCCTGATAAGTGCCGTATAGGTTATCCACAACTTATCTAAGAGATGTAGTAGGTATGGAGAGTCTGCGGAAAGTCTCTCCGACACAATAGCAGGAAGTGGTGCAACATGCCCTAAAACTTATAAAAAGTCTCTGCAATACAATTCTGCCACCTGCAGAACCGATAAAAAATCCAAATTTTCAAAGTCGTTCGAATGAACAGGCGTCGCTTTGGTGAAATGGTTACAAGTTAAATGACGATTTCACCAAAACATTTAAAATTAATGGTCAAATATATTATTATAATTAAATAATTTATTTAATATTTGCAGGTCACATAGAGACGTATTGATATTAATTATTATTAACAAACGATTAACACTAACGCACTATGCTGAAAATGTTCACTAAAGTAACCGATTATACATTTATACCATAATATTATTAACATAAACAATACTGGCCTTAGAACGCTCCGTCACGGTTTATATATTATGTTAATTGCTATGTTGTGTGTCATATTACATCGTTAAACGATATAGTGCTATATTTCTAATATTAACATTCTTTGTGTTATTAGACTGTCTAAATAATTAATTATTACAGAAATTAGATTTAGGAATTTTATCTAATACCTGCACAAACTTATTTTTTTTTATTGCACCCTTATTTCATCTCACCAAAGAAAATACTGTTTTTTTTTACCAACGCAGTTAGTGTCTAATGGCATAAAAAACTGAGAATCGGTTTTAGTAACTAAATATAAGTTTCTTAAGTTTGTAAATTTAATCCATGCCTTAGGTGTTGGTAAGATTTTGATTAAAATTAACCTCGTTACCAGGCCATTAAATCTTATTCAAAAAAAGATTAAAATTTACTTAGAAAAGGTTTATTTTTCTTTAACGTTAGTGTAGTAAAATAAAAATAAAAAAGTAGGCAGGTTTTTTAAATAGGTATGAAAAAATTTTACTTTTCCATACAACATTTAAAAAAAACTTGCTAGTCTATTACTTGTCACAAAAATTAAATAATCTGTTATTCGATATTTTAACGCTTGTAATACGATTTCAAATTATTTATAGTGCAGGTGCTGACCGTAATAAATATGTTTTAATGGAATTAATAATATTTTGACATTCTAACGCGTCATTCCTTATCAACACAATTATAATATAGCAGGTGTTATGAATATGTGAAACTAGATGTAACATTAAAAGTCGTATTGGCTCGAGTCATAGTTTCATCGAGATATAGATGTGAGTGCTCAATGATTTTAAAATGACAACGAGAAATCTGAAATGCAAGCAAAGAAAAAATTTATGACCTTTCCGGTACAGAATTCTTAATTCATAGTTGACAACTTTAGAAAAAAAAAAGTGTATGAGATTGACATTGAGACACCTCGAGCGCCATGTATCTTACGGCCGTTACAAATATCCTATCTATCCCCTAAACCTTGCTACTGAAGATAGTCAAATCTTTTTGGCCATACTTGCGTCTCAATAACGTACTGACGAAAAGCTTTTCCTATCGATACTGTCTTTATATTGGCGAGAGGTCGGTAAAAGCCTACTGGAGGTAGGAGAGCTCATACAAATCTTATCTCCGTTTCAATATGCGTTTCTGCTTACTCGTCGATAGGCAAAGCTAACTCTAGTTATTTTATTTGCCTATCCGTCAATGTCCGTCGAAAGCTACAAAACTACTGCTAGAGCTCTATCCTTTAGAAAATACGAGCTTAAATTATAAAATTTAACAAAAGTATATAATTATTTTATAACGGAAGACTGTAGCAGTGACGATTGTAATACTGAATTAATTCTAATGATATGACAGATACTTACAGAACTCATTTTATTATGTTTATAATCGCATTTCAATACTAATAAACTAAAATAACTTCACCTAGATAGGTCCATAAAATCATTGATAATGTAGTCATTATAAAAATTATGGATTTTGATTTAAATCTAAACTCGGAATTTGGTTTTATGATTTCCCAGATTAGAATTACAATTTTTTACGTTTTGTACAAAAAAGTGGACTTTATATATACCCAGATGTTGAATGCATTCAGGCGTCACTAGGACTACGCTACAGTTAGGAGAGAAATGATATCATTTAAAAATAATCTACACGATTGCAGACATTTTTACAACACCATTAGAGAAACAAACACCCATATAAGGACTCGCAACTGTAATATCAGTTTGACTAATTATCAAAAACACTGAGCGGAAAATTGCAAAAAAACTAACCACTAATCGATGATAGTAACATGACGCTTATAGCTTAGCGGTTACGGCTTATTTTCGCTTGACTCGCCAAAGTCACTGGTACATGAAATTTTTTTTTAAGAAAACGGCGATTTACATTTGAAATTGCAATGTAATGAGGCGCGGGTAGTCCAGGTGCTCGCCAGCAAAGGCGAAAGTCATCTGTTATAATGATGATTTTTCTTGAAATATCCTACGTAAATATTTGCGAAGATAAACTGAAAATGTTGTGCAACGGCAGTTAATTCTGTGCTCATCTTGTAAAATGTAAATCGGGCTTTAGAAAAGCTAACATCTGTTGTTACAATATCGTTAACAAAATATTTTAATTTTTAACCGACTTCCAAAAACGAGGAGGTTATACGTTCGGTTGTGGATATATATTTTTTTTATTTATTGTATCTGTCTACTGAATTATTTGTCTTAAATATTTTACTAAACATGTATGAAATAAAAATAAATCGGGTTTTCCTTCCTGACGATTTAACTCCAGAACGCACGAATCGATTTCCACGGTTTTTCATTCGTTAGAACGGTCTCGCACTCCATAAGGTTTATAGCAAAAAAAATCTGGAAAAATTTCAAGAGAACAGTTTCGTAATAAATATTTGACTGATAATTTTATTTCGTATTTTCAAACTGCGCGTTTTTCACAAAATGTGGTACTCGATATTTTTAGGTTATTATTTTTCTCCTATTATGTCACTCTTCTTTTAGATTATTTCTAAACGTTCGCAATAAATTCGCAAACGCAGTTCTGGCAGCGCCAGGCCAGGAGGGGGACACAACTACAGTTCACAATAACCATCACGAAATCACAGCCACCTCCTACACTACAACATTAGACCAATTACTCCGTCTTCCACAGTGTGTGTCTGTCTGTCATCTGTGTACTGTAAACTAATTTATCGTCATTAGCGCCTGGCCCGTTAGAATTAATTACGTGCAAGATAATCACCGGAAACCTTGCATTTTGTTCCTGTGATAAATGTCAGACTGACTGACGTAATGATCAACGCGGAGCTCAAACCACTAGACGGGCTGAAATTTGGCACGCAGGTAGAGGATAAAATAGGGAATAACATTTAAAATTAAAAGTTAGTTTACTGTAGAAAAATAGGCAAAGCCAGTAAATCACGGGAAGTCTACTTTTTGGGACGGAAATCTGGGGGGTTAGCCAAGATCTTAAGGTTTTCGCTTTCTTTGTTCTTTGTAGAATCGCCAAACAAGATGTATGGAAATGACGTAAGGCGTAACGAACGCTTATGTCACCTCCATACATTTTGTTTGACGATTCTACAAAGAAGCGAAAACGTTTAGATCTTGGCCAGTGGTGTAACTTGTAACATCTGAGGCCCGTGGCAAATTCGTTTTCGTTTCACTATGTCAATCCCATACAAAAAAGCGATTATTGTAAAAAATAATCGCTTGTAGGGGGGGTGATCGGGGTCCCCTTCTGGCTGGGGGCCCGTGGCATTTTGCCGGCTTGCCACCATGTAGTTACGCCACTGATCTTGGCTAACCACCCCCTTGAAGTTTGTCCAGAGCCAAAATTTATTCAAATCTGTTTTCTGTATCAACAGCAAACAACTCAAGATAATACACACAGTCTCTTTTTTATGATATATAGGGGCAAGCGAGCAGACGGGTTACCTGATGGAAAACAACTGCCGTCGCCCATGGACACTCGTAACATCCGAAGAGTCGCAAGCGACTTTATGAGGGAATAAGATAGGGGATTAGGGAAGGGAAGTAGAAAGGCCGGCAACGCACTTGCGACTCTTCGGATGTCACGAGTGTCTATGGGCGATGACAGTTGCTTTCCATAAGGTAGCCCGTCTGCTCGCTGGCCCCTAAATATAATTAAAAAAAAATTACTTTACACGGGCAAAGCCGTTGAATAAGGTATATAACAATAGGATTCCAAAACTATATGCCCATTTGAATAGTTATGCAGTCCTTGAACTAGGGCTCTATATTCACGAAGCATTCAAATACATTTTACATCTAGCATAGTCTTTCTGCCAAGGGCATAAGGTTTACTCTCCTATAACCTTAAATACTATATTATCAGTACGCATGACCACCTTCGCCCTGTCCATAACTAACACCAGGTTTCCTTCTCAGTAAACTGATAAGAACACGAATGTATAGTCCAAAGTTATGGGACATATCTGAGCCATCTGGAATTTGCCACACGATTATATGCCTAGTTCAAATGCTCTAAAATATTTTCGTCGATTTCGAAAATCGAAATTAAAGAACGAAATATTTGCCGGATGCAATGTAGACGCGCACAACGAAAGTAAACGCGCGTCGGTTAAAAAAGAACAACTCGACGGTTGGTGGCATACACATTGTCACTTTTTAAATGACATTCTTATATATACATTTTAAATTACTACGTTTTTATTACGACAAAATCTCTTCATTATATCATGCTCATTTATAATTATCATAATCATACTCGTTTTGAGTGAAAATAAACTTAGTGCTAATTACCCTCTGACCACTATATTATAAATATGCTGGACTGACGATAAGCTTAGCCAGTGGTAAGGCGATTTGTTATGCGGTATTTTGGCGCTGATGGTAGTGACGGGCGGGAAAGGAACTAATGAGTTTTACATAACACAATTTTATAGTTTACTTATGAACTTCCACGACTCATTTAAACATAAACTTTATATAAACTATAATATAAAAAAATTAATACGAAATAACAAACAAGCTTTATATATTTAAAATTTTATTAAAAAAAAATCTAATCAAATAGAATTTAAAAGACTAAGCGTCCATTTGAAAATTACTTTAAATTTAGTTCTATTCCTACTCGTTTCTACACTCAAATTGTCTCGGTAAAGAGCTGTCATTTTTTTAACCGACTTCCAAAAACGAGGAGGTTATATGTAGGGAAATATGATTTTGCTTTCATTATAAGTATCCTAATCGTTTCGAACCAAAAAGTATGAATTTGTACCGACGTATACCTAACATGGTTCACAAAGTGCTAATGGAACTCCTTCTTCTTCCTTATAAATACGCGTTTGGAGATTTCGCCGTTTTAAGAACCCAAAGTATACGCTATTAAGCAAATTATATAAATCATCATCATCAGTCAGTTTTAAAGCATACAGGTATGTACCTCAGCCGACGACGCCGCCGATATTTGTCGACATTTTGTCGGTGAGCTAGGTTGTTAGCTTCACTTACAAGATACATGTGGCTTATTCCACCGACAAGCCTGCTGGCGGCTAAGGTGTGCAGTAGAGCGCTATCAGATAGTAACATAATATGTACGTAGAACGAACAAAATAATAAAGTAATGACTGATTTATATTTAAATCTAGTTATACCCCGCGGCGTTACCCGTGGCTCAGTCGAGATTAAAAAGGACTCTATGTGCTAATTCAAGATACCAGCTAGCACCATGCCAAATTTAATCGAATTTGTCAGTCGTTTAAACGTAAAGAATTAACAAACATCATACTCACAAACTCACAAATACAGAAACTTACAAACTTTTGAATTTATACTATTAGTGAAATAATATATTTGCCGTGGGGGAGCCATGCTTCGGCACGAATGAGCCAAAGTTTCGACGGCCTTACAGAAAACTGTTGTGAAACGGCGTTGTG
>JAOTAV010036317.1:0-18907 GCA_026546445.1 Cyclargus thomasi
ATACATACATACATACATACATACATACATACATACATACATACATACATACATACATACATACATACATACACACACACACACACACACACACATACATACATACATACATACATACTCTCTAAAACATAACCCGCCTTCTGGCGCAGTCGGGCAATAACTAATGTACACACTTAGATAATGACTCTATATTGTCATTATCTAAGTCACACATTACAGTCACATCAATATGACCACAGTTTGCAATAACGTTTAATTAACACATTCATCACCAGCAAACACCACCATGGAAACTCTCCAACAAAATACTTGAAATGCTTATAAGATTAGCACCTAGCACTAAAAACGAGTTAATTAAAACATTTACACGGTACATGTATAGTATGCGCCGGCGCAATCAGATAGTAGGAGAACAAATTAATGCAACAAATAAACAAATATCGAGACTGAATTATGTCCCATAATTAAAGACTACCAGGCCATGTGAACCTGCTACGTAAAATAACTTCATTTGTAACGATAGTGAGGAGCTGGAGCAAACATCGATATCGATAAACATCCTGCTGGCGAGTTGTAAGAAATATTAGTACTTTTATGTGAAATAAATATTTCCACACTACACGCACATTTCATTAAAGATTTTATTTGCTTAGCTAATCAAAAATACAAAATATCATAATTCTGTGGTACAATTGTGTTGGACGCTACGTGGTAGTAGCAAAAAAATAACCATATCTTCGTATTAAGCAAAATTCAAGAAGATACTTGAGATATTGTAGAAAATGTGCATATATTTACTTTTTTAAAATTTCTACAGGTTTTTGTAGCGCTGTCTTAAGAAACTGCGAAATTACGGGCTCTCAAAATTAAACAGCATATTCTATGTTCGTCTGAATAATTTAATGGCTATGATTTGTTCAATGTCAATACTGCATACTGTAGAGAATAGAGTATCAGTAGACTAGTCGCGCCATCATGATAGCAAATTATTGTCCACCACACACAGGATATTCCTGTCAATATATAACTTTGTTTGAAGATTCGAGTGGGCTGATAAATTCAAACCAGGAACTCTTGTATCCAGCATTCTTGAGCTTTTAGCATTAACTAGCGTGTAGGCTGTAGTCGATAAGTGTAACAATTTATCGATAACTCGCTTGGGTATCCCTACACGGACGTGATAAACGTTCGATTTGGAGGCGGGTAATTACTTACAGGTAAATTGGAACTACAATTATTGTCTGATATGCGGTTTTCGTGCGTTGACCCAGGCGGCTGTGGTCGCTATAATTATAAAGCACAGAGGCGAAATTGCTGTAGCAGTAATTAATATGGCTATTACTGTCATACAAGTCGATACTGTTTAAATTGTAATAGAAGGAGTTATGATGATACTTGGAGAGGAATCCAAGATGGCGCTTATCTGGCGAAGACCTAACCTGTGAAAAAAAATTAGAGTTTAGTCAAGTTAGCGATTTTGGATTATTCATACCGTAAATTCAATATTATAGTGTTCATAAAAATTCTTTGGATACTTTCAAACTTTTAACTGTAAAGAAAAAGAGACTACCGGATAAGCTTACTTTATTTTAATAGAGCTACACTACACGCCTACACAATTATCTGGTGTAAACTCGTGTTTAATAAAAATAAATGTGTGTTCTTACACTTTGCGCGCGTTTTCGACGTTTTTTCGCGGGAATATCTGAGCGGGATCGATTGAAATTTCAGTGGCGACTCAGATAAAGTGGTCCACTTTATTTATGTCTTCATAAACACCGCCGGTAGCCCCTAATTACGCGGTTCACGCAAAAACACTAATCGCAACATGCCACACGCATTCCCCGCGTGCAAAAAGCAACCTTAGCACTCGAACATAAGCTTCTATTTGCGGTGGGCAGGTTGAGTACTTAAGAAAATTATCTGTCCTCTCATGTACCACAACTATTGAGGAATTATGCTCCGCAGTCACCATTGGAAAACCTACTTTAAATCCGGACTCTAAAATATATTTTCCGTTGTAATCTCCTTCGAAATCAAATAGGACATTACTCCTGCTATAATTAATTAAGACTCACCTCGAATTGTGACCTTACGTTTTGGTAATACAGTTCTAAATTGTTTGCCGTTTAGATGGCAGATAGGGCGTTGGTGGAAGTCATGTCCGTTTGAGAAGCGTTAATGAGCGAGAGTGGCTTCGAATTCCTCCTGAGCTATGTTAGGGTATCAGCTTTTGTCGGCGAGACACTTTTTGCGATGGCCAATGATAACAACGAGCGGTGCCGCGCCTGATAGTAAGAAGTGAGATAATGGGCTTTAATTAATTAATGCGCGGATCACAATCTCAACACGTCGTCCTTAAGGGAAATATTTAGTTTAGATGCAGCACTGCTGGATCATTATTCGTTAGATGTTGGTTTTTTAAATGCGATATTGATAAATAAAATTTAATTTTAAGCAAAAACTGGGAGTAATCATATTTTTTTGAAGAAGGTTTTTTTTAAGACGATACAAACATTGACTGATAACATTTTTAAGTGCCTGCTGTATCTTTATATAAATTAACAATTTATATACAATAATGAAATTTGTAACATATTCCCGTCAATAACTTTGGTGCTCATTAGAAAAGTAACAGACTGCACAATGGAAATACCCCGAATGTTTGAAGATTTCATTGAAATTTCAATGTTTAATATTTAAAGTATTACATATAGTTCTAACCCAACGAGTTTAACAAGTTTCATCCTATTTTTACGTACTTTATTATTTTATGAAAACCTATTAAATACAAAGTGCAAAATATTTCGTCCAGAGAGTCTTGGCGGGGGCACTGCCGAGATGCGGGGCACCAAATATTTTAAACCATTCATAAATTGATGTAAAAACAAAATATTACAACTTAAAAGTAGTAGATACAAAGATTACAAGTACAAGGTTCGTTGCTGACCTATTTTCCGTTTTCAGGTTTTATGCTACGTTTGTGTATTGCATATAATATTTTTGTTAATATGCTTTTACTTCATTCAATCTATTCAATAAACAGATTCTTCAGAACGCACGAACCTATAACCAGGGGTTTGCATCAATTGGAATGGTCTCGGGCTCGTGTGTATGTAATACTGACGAGTGCGTTGCCGGCCTTAATGAAGTTGGGACATTGGTAAACTCACTCACTGAACGAAACACAGCACAACGCCATTTCACGCCAGTTTACTGTGAGGCGGTGGTGTCACTCCCGTCGATCCGACCGTCCGAACGAGCATCCGTATTATATACTTGAGATCGCAAAATGCCCCCACCCGGGTTCGAACCTGCACCCTCTCGAGTGCGAACCAAACGTCTTACCCACTGGGCTACGGACGCTCTAAATAATCACTTACTTTTGTTACACCATGTATAAGTGTATACTTTTGTTACACCCTTTATCCTAAGGGACTTAAACACATCCTTAACTGTTATCACGTGTATTACCCTGTGCACTCGAAACAAAGTACAGTTAGCGTGACGTTTTAACGAAATATGTTAGTTTCAACAGTCTTGGATGTGTGTAGTTGCGATCAGCAGCTAACACGGACCCATCAACATATTACACGCACGAGCGCCGCGGTCACAGATATGCAACAATATATGCTGTTGCGAAACACCCTGTTGTTGCAACTGTTGCTAGCTGAGAATCTAATTTTTTTTTTTTAATTATTAAGGTATAGTTACGGACAACAGAATAATGCAATTCGAGAAAAAAAGATGGTTCAATCTAAAAACTAATAACAATAAAATTGAAGTCCCATTACAATTATACACATAATCAAACTTAATCAACAATGATAATATTATAATTACTGTGACAACGTACATTTATAATATTTTTATTTAAAGATATTATGTAGTAGATATCAAAAAAGGAAGTTCTCAATTCGACGAATTTTCTTCTCGTTGCGACTGTAGCGATGCAAACGCATGACAGTGTCGGAATACAGCGAGAATAAAACGGAAGGATTAGGGCGGTAATTACCTGTCGTGATTCTCGGGTGTTTTAGGCCGTGACAAATCGGATTTGTTTCGGGTCACATAATGCGTTTGCATCTATGCTGAACGCGTACGCGGTATGCTGGGACGTACAGATAGCGACCGCTTCGCGATTGTATCGATGACAACGCGCGATAAAATTTTGAAATGCATCGCTACGAATAATCGATCGACCTATAATAAATAATAATATACTCGCGGTAAAGAAAACATGGCTGGCTAGAGACTCAGTTATACTGTACGCATACCGACATGAACACACACCTGTACACGGATATAATGACTTCATCAGATCTCGTGCTACTTTAATTATAATTATGAAGACTAAGTCATCGTTAAATTCGATACTTCACGCACCGATTAGTACAAACAAAATTATAAAGAACAAAACATGATATGCTTGAATTGAATCAAAAAAGTTATAAAGTCGAACGATATTCGAGCCGACAGTTCAGTCCCTCACCTCGTCGGGAAATGCAAATTCGTCGTCTCCAAGGGGCTCTTATTTACGTCGAATCCATCCGTTACTTTCTGTACCCTGATTCCGTATTGTCATGTTGATCGCGAAACTTTCCACGTGGTATTGCCAACTTTATGGGATACGATTTTGTATCATCGTCGTGTCCGTTACGAGGAAACCCATCGACTGTACATTTTGTAGCGGTATATCACTTGACTGCTAGATGTATATAATCTCTATAACTGAATATGGTGTTTTTTTTTATTTATTACCCGACTATAGCGAAGCAAAAAAGAGGGTTATGATTTTGACCTGTATGTATTTATGAATGGATATTCATCTGTACCCTCGTATCTTTAAAAATACTTATGTTATTTGGACAAATGAGTCGTTTGAAGTCTCCCGATTGTCCGCTGTTTATAAGCTTACATGTCGTCTTGTCAAATTGACTATAGCGCCATCTAGGGGTCTTAAAGTGAAGAATAATATATATTTCCTGTGATGTATTGTGGGGTATCATATGAGAGAGCTCTGTGAGCACTTTTAAAACATTACAAGCTGCCCACGAACTTGCTGCGTATTGCAAGAATTAATATAAAATCTTTTCAATATTATATTGAATAATATAAAACTTATCGAGAGTATGATAGCTTAAAAATAATTAAAAAAAAAAATAATGCTTAAAAAACTTAAAATCGACTACTAAAACACGTTCTAAACGAGAAAATGTAGTGATATGGATATGTTTAAAGGATAGCCGTGTTGTGTGCCCCTGTCTACTGAAAACAGAATTTATTCATTACAATAGTCAGGTTACCAGGTTACTATATGCAGGAATAAAAGGGGTACGTAACGGGTAATATCTCTATATTTAGTAGTCGGGTTTTAGTTTTTTAAACGTTATTTTTATATTATCAATAAACGATGGACAAATATCAATTAAAAAAAAAATTAAACATGAAATTGTCTATGGAAATACTAGGCAAAAGACATGGTTATAAAGTTAAAAAAGTATATGTAAGGAAATATAGTATTTGTAGTTTCTTCACTTTATGTATGTACTGAACAGTAAGGGGGCGAATAAAGCAAAAAAAAAACACCATCTTTCTCTCTTCACACTCACGACCGTCATTCATATGCCAGGTGAAACACAACGACGCGGAACCGCCGCGAAAACTGTTTTTTCTTTATAACTCGATAAATGTACAAAATTAAAAAAAACGCTTCTACAGAAACTCGGAAACAGAAACGAAACGAACGAAACGAAAAAATATGCGTGAGAATTAGAGGCATCTTTGTGATTTTGTTGTCGAGAAAATTTTGAGCAATAGTGTTTTCGCTACTACAGGAGCTCTCAAATATAATGTAGTATCTATGTTTACAAAATGAAACGAGTCGTAGCTTATTATCAAGTATAAAACGGAATTATGCAATAGTCGATTTTGCCTTTATCTCCCTCTTAATTCAATTCTATAATTTTATGCATCTACTAACTATATCTGCGGTTTTGTTCCGCTGCAATCTTTACAACCTATCAGGATCAGATAAATAGAAATGAATTGGGACTTCTTATCATCTTATCTACGTACGTGACCTCAGTCAGTTATGAATTATACCTTAATTGATAACAATAATTCAATTTTAACAAATGATTGTTGGGTACTATTAGATCAGTTTTGAAATACTTTAACTATATTGGAAATAATAATTATAATTTTTTTTTACATTCCTCATTTTTTATTTTGAAAACAATATTTTTTCCATCGTTTTGGTAAATGGTCATGGCCCCGTGCGAGTTTCTTACGCCGGTTCTTCTCGCCGGGTTAGTTCCCGAACCGGTGGTAGGCATCGTCGTTCAAAGACTGTATTTGGAATACCGATTTTGAACATTTCACCTTGACTGCACCATTTTTTTGCCGTAGGAGAGCCATGCTTCGACGCGAATGGGCCGGCTCGACCGAAGTGATATCACGGCCTCACAGGAAACGGCTTTGTGCTGGGATTCGTTCAGTGAGTGATTTTATATGTGGCCCAATTTCAGGTAACCCGTCTACTCGCTTTCCCCCTATCATTTAAAAAAAATGTAAATTTACAACACTCAACACTATCAATGCAAGCACTTATGACAAGATCAAACCATTTATTAAATTAGAACTTAGAAAAAAAAACTTTAACATCAGTACGTGGCTGCACCAAAAATAAAATTGCCTGGGTCAGTTGGATCTTCCGACGTAAAGTACTCAGTCCATAGCTTTTTGAACTCGTCCCAAGTAACATTAGACTTCCCTTGCGCCATTTTGTCGAACGCCGCCTTCGAGTCTTCCTCCAGGAGCCCGAACGATGTGAAGACAGACGTGAATTCTTCTAAATCTATTGATCCGTCTCGACTCGTGTCTTGGAGGTCGAAGATGAACTTACAATACAGATCTTGCCATTCGAAAGGTTTCTCGACGAATCTCTCCCACATCGCCAGCCATTCCTCTCCTGTTACTTTTCCATCTTTATTGTCATCAGCCGCTTCTTCGATCAGCTCCCAGATCCTATAGAGAGCTCTCTGTGCTTCCTTGTATTTGTCATCGTTTGGACTCCATTGTCTCGATTTCGCTATATTATCTAAGGTCACATCAAAATCACTTTTGCTTATTTCACCACTCGAGTCGATATCAAAGAATGTGTAGAAAATGTACAGAAGTTTTGTTCTCCGAAACTCCGATATCATGATTCTAACGTCTTCGGCGGATATTAACGAACTAATTTGACAAATTAATTGTCCGTTATCATTGTGTTATCGATTCATTGATAATGATATCTGGGATATTCGTGTCAGAAGAGACACTGATTTTGTTATTTTTGACTAGTTGTGCCCTGTGGTAACGCCCCGTGGGTTAGTCGAGATTAAAAAGTACCCAATATGTTAAACCAAGATACCAGCTAGATCCATGCTAAATTTTATCGAAATCGGTTGAGTCGTTTAAGCTCGAAGAGATAACAAACATGCACACTCACAAACTTTCATATTTACAATATTAGTAAGATTTTATAATGACGAAATTAAATAACTACAGTTAAATGTATGACAATAACTTGTCCTACATTCCTGCGTCGGACTATTGAAGTTTTTTGTCTTCCACGTATATTTTATCCTATAAATTATTTTACACCTCAAACGACATCAAAATTGTTCTGCTGACTTGGAAAGGCCACCAATGGAAAATATTATTCTGACGAGGACAACCTCCTCACAGAGTCACGTAAATATTTTTTAATAAGTAAATTATCTTCCAGCTAGTGATTAATCTGTGAAAAGTAAACGAATAGACCCAAGAGGATGGTAATATCGCTTTTTTTTTCAAATCATATCAGAGACAAATAGGAATTTAAAATCCAATTTAAATGTACTCAAGCTGGCGTCCCCGAAGGTTTGGGGGAAAATCTCTTTGGTGTGTGTGAGAGAGAGATAGAGAGACCTTAAAAAGTACATTAAAACAGCTTCATCCGAATTATGGTTCTGTTATGATTTTTTTATCGTCAACAGATTTATTGTTAAGGCTATGCATATTGTTCACTCGCCTAACAAAAATCATATTTTATTATTTTAATTTCAACATAACTCAAACGTCACTTTAGATAGTTACTAATAATATAAATTTTACTTTACAAATCATAATTCTTCATGCGATATTTCAATCCCAAATAAGATATCAAAGATTCGCCTTTTCAGCTTCGAAATAAAAAGATTCATGAAAGCTCTTAATGATTTTAAAACCAGCTCAAAGGATCTTGAGGAATGAACCGGAGCCCTCCGCTAATCAGGACGCGTTTTCATTAGTTAATTGGGTACTGACGGCTATGTAGCGTCCATCATTTGAGAAATATTTTACTTTCTTATAAGGATTTTTTGCTAGAGGTATTTTTGTAAAAAAAACTAGCTCTTTAACAGGTAGATACTAAAGAACACGTTTCATGTCTTTGTACGTTGCCGGCCATTATAAAGGAATAGGGAATACGAATAGGGATAGGAGATTAGGGAAGTAGGACCACCGGTAAACTCACTCACTGAACGAAACACAGCACAACGCCGTTTCACGCCAGTTTTCGGTATCAATCCGGTCGAGCTGGCCTATTTGTCCCGAAGCATGTGATCGGAAAACGTCTCATTGGTTTGGTACACGCCTCCACCGGGGTTCCTGCACGCTCTCGAGTGCGATCAAAATGTTACCTACTAGGCCACCGAAGCTTAAAATAATGACGGCCTCTACAAACGGTCTAATGTACTCTAGAGTGTGATTCTTAAAGGCGGGCCTAGATTCGATTCTCCGGTTGACTCATCCAAATGCCGGATGGATATAAATATTACACATGTACCTGTCCTTAAGCTATCGATGTAAAATTCAGACAACTGCTAACGATGTTTGAAAATAAGGAAGGCAGTTGCTCGATTGTACAGATTTTTTGTAGGTTTACTCCCTGAAATGTATTAGTTTGGGTGCAGCAAGTTTCTTTACGGTATAAGGCCTTTAGTTAGGTACGTAATTATAATAATGAAACGATGGGGGAGTCAACGAGCTGTATAATTGCATATTGATTTGGCGTACTACATATATCTAGACCGCTGTAATTAGCATAGATTAGAATCTATAATAATAACAGCGAAAATACTAAAAAGAAAATTTTCTGGACTCGCCTTTTTACTAGCTTTCATTTGATACCCATATTGGATTAGGATAAAAAAAATCAATACCAAAAATGGATTTTTGATCAGGTCGGACGATTGACTGACCTTTAAGTATTTATTTTTGGTATCGTGCTATCACGCGCGGGGTCTACGAAGACCCCGATATGAATTGTCTTATATATTCAGGATTATTAATAATATTTAAAAGCCGTCTTAAATTTAAGGAAAATACATTATAACCCTTATAAATAATTATTATTATTCGTAAAATAAACGCATTTTAGGCATGGGGGATCATTATAATCAAATCGACATTCACATACAACTATTTTTAAGCTCCATGGTTAATGTACTGCACTTTTTCAAAAGAGTTAACTTATAAGTGTCTTACTATATTTTTCTCGTATGTCTTGTTTACACGTTTTAAGTAGATAAGTAGGTAACTAAATTTTAAGTTATTAACTTCACGTAAACACATAATTTAATGCCAAGTGGCAAGTTAAATGACAAAATTTAGTTACCTACTTATCTACTCAATACGTGTAAACGCAAGCAATTATAGATTTTAATTGCACTAAAACAATAAAAAAGTAAATGACAGCTCTTGAAGTTTACTAAGCTTAACTAAAAAAAAAACTTTGGGAACGCATGGTAACAACAAGTGATTTGTTTGTGTTGTGTGTGTTGTGTTTCGTTGTGTGAGTGAGTTTACCTTTGGCCCTACTTCTCTAATCCGCTATCCCTACTCCCATTCCCTATTCCCTCATAGAGGCCGGCAACGCACTTGCGACTCTTTAGATGTCAAGAGATATACCATGGACGATGACAGTTGCTTCTGATCAGGTAACCCGTCTGCTTGCTAGCCACCTAAATATCATAAAAAAGGTTCAGTTCAGAAGTTAAGTTTCTATTGCATTGGGAAAATCCTGTTATGATAGAAATAAGTTAAAGAAAATAAATAAATAAAAATCTTCGGTATGATAAAACGTAAATATACATATAATAAAACAGTAACAATTAATTTTTTTTTACAAACTAATCAATGTGGGGGGCTTAGAAACAGTAATAGAACACAAATCGACAAACAAAGATGTCTGTTTGTGCTAATCTCCAAACTGCTGGACGGATTTTAATTAATCTTTTTTTGTTTAATAGCTATTAGATCTGGGCAACGCATAGGAAACTTTGTAACTCGGAAAAGTATACCGTTCCCGCGTGCTATACAAATTTCTGCGCAACGAAGGTGCAGGCACTAACTAGTTAAATAACTGTGGTAAGCCGCAACGGTAGCAAAACTATAAGTTTCGACTACGGCCAGGTCTTATTATTTTAAATAGATATTTAACTTGTCTTGTTTTAACAAACTTTCAAAGAGGGAATTGAAAAAAAAATGCCCGAAAAATATTTCATACGTTACAGAAGGTAACTATGATAAAAAAGGCTGAAGATAAAATGCCTATTCCCATTGCCTATATCATAAATTGCCGGCAACGCATTTTCGACTCTTCGGATATCGCGATTGTCCATGGGCGACGGCAGTTGCTTTCGATCAGGTAACCCGTCTGCTCATTTGCCACTAAATGTGATAAAAAATTTAATCCAAGCTTTATAGTTTAGAGTTTTTAGGAGCAGTTGTTAAAAGTATACGGGGCCTTTACAAGCCTGTATAATTTTTTCATTGTTATAACAACCATAATATAGATCAATATAGTAGTATAACTTAGTATACTATGATATGTGGGCGCTGTTAAGCATATGTGTGTTGTCCAAAAAAAACTATTGAGTTATGAATGCATATATATATGGGATTTACTATATAGCAGAATAACTTTTTCCACCAGCGAATTGCTTGTAAAAGACTAGAATATTTTTTTGGGAGCACATATTTTCTTCAAGCAATAGCACAATTATTTTCGTGCCTATGAGGTGCCTACGAAAATAATTGTTGCTATTTTTTCAAGGGCGTCCACAAAAACAAATATAACAGTTGCTTGTGGGAATATTTCACCCATAATTATTTTTCAAATGTTATAAATAAGGTAATGTAGGTTAATTGCGAATTATTCAAACCAGCGCATGGTTGAAATTGTAACACGGGATAATCTTTGGCTACCTTAGGCTATCAAGAGATGTATGGAATTAACGTTTATTTGTCCATTTAGTCGGTTTAATAACGTGAGTGAAATTTACTTACAGAGATACGTTATATGGTTTAGTTTTTTTTTTATTTATCATAATATTAGATACAAAGTATACATAGTTGAATGTTATTTTAGTGCGTCGTATACCGCAACAGTTTATCATGGCACAATGTATCGCACACAAACATACGATTTGCTATTTTAAAAAAAATATAATGATATTAATAACGTGTATGGACGCTTTACACCACGTCAGTTTGGCACCGTGATAAGTACCTGAAGGACTTGTGTTACATAACTGTACCAGACAACGGAAATATATTTTTATACTTTACACATATTTTTATTACATTATATAAGTATACACAAATTTAATACACATCCCAGACCCAGGAAATTTGAAAACGTTTTTGTTCCTTCGCGCGGGATTCGAACCCGCGCCCCTGGCGTTAGCTACCAACGCGCCCAACCACTGCGCCACAGAAGTCCTCAAATAGGCGTTATTTTTTTATTATCCGTCGAGTACGACAATGCAGCAGCAACTTTGCTACACGCCATATTGAATTTTCCTGATTGTCCGAAGGTGGCGTACTTTATAATTTTATATTACGGTAACTACCAATGAGCCACAGTTATAAATCACAAAGCACGGCAATAAACAAACAATTTGTGTATTACGGGAAGTGATAAAAGAGGAGACTGCTTTTTATTGTTTTGGGCGAGGTTCTGAAATTCGAATACACATTTAACAGGAAGGATCGATAGGAGCCAAGCTTAGTAAACGAGGCTTAAACTCGGGTTCAAACCCCCCCGGGTGGCGTGTACCAATGAGAAATATTTCGATCTCGAGTACATAATACGGATACTCATTACCGTGGGAAAGCCATGCTTCGGCACGAATGGGTCAGCTCGACCGGAGTGAAGACTGGCGTGAAACGGCGTTGTGCTGTTGTTTCGTTCGGTGCGTGAGCTTACAATGGCCCGACTTCCCTAATCCCCTGTCCCTATTCCCTTATGAAGGCAACGCACTTGTGACTCTTTTGATGTCGGGAACGTTGCTTTCCATAAGGTAGCCCGTCTGCTGTCGAAAAGGCTATCCGACAACTCATCTGATAGATAAACCATGGATCATAATCTGTCAAAGATTTTATAGGTTGTTGATATATCCATATAATGATATTCGACACTTATCGGGCATTAGCGTAATAGGCCCTAATATTTTTATATATAATACTTGACAAGTGACACTTGAGGATCAGAAAGATTAATTTTTCTAATTTGAGTCGAGAACCTGAACCAAACCCAAATGCGTACAGTAAAAATTAAAATCAGTCTAACTGCTTGAGAGAATTCCAAGGACGTACACGCAGATACAAGAAATATATTTCCTAACAGATATAAATTTGCGTTCATTATATCTCGACGTGAGACCCATAAGGTCTTATGTCCGAATCATCAACTTTTTGCACGACACATTTTAAGCGAGCAAACGAATTGCCTGATAGTGAGAGCCGACGTCAGATCGTTTAAAGTATGCGTCGAATAATATATCTCGACGTGAAACCCATAAGGTATTATGTTTATTTATTTATTTTATTTATTCTTTATGTACATACATGATTTTTAAAACTAACCTAAAATAGATAACGTAGTGGCAGTACATAGGTGTGCTTATCTCTAGTAGAGATCTCTGCCAGCAGACCTACGATAAGGTATGGAGGAATATGGAGTAATTATAGATAGTACACAAGAGGATAATGTTAACTAAATAAAACTAAACAAAGACTAAAGACTAGAATAGTACAGAAAAAAACAATCTCTGCAAAATAGACTAAGACCTTATGACCGAATCATCAACTTTTCAGGAGAGGAAAATGAAAATCTGGTTAGTATTTTCGAATAAAATCACATTTATTATTCTTTTACGTAAATCAACGAATACGTTACGTGTGTGATTTTATTTAAAAATACTAACCGAATTTTTATTTGCCTCACCTGAGAAATTGAATCGGACATAAGACCTTATGAGTTTCACGTTGAGATATATTATTCGACGCATACTTTAAACGATCTGACGTCGGCTCTCACTATCAGGCAATTCGTTTGCTCGTTTAAAATGTGTCGTGCGGAGTAAACGAACCGTAGACATATCTTATCGGTGTTTTGAACCTTATGCCGTCGGAATAAAGACCTCAGTAAATAATTCAGTATGTAGGTTATAGCGTTTTAACGGTAATAAAGTCGTAGTCGTGCGGAAGAGATATGTGAAGCGTCCTTTTAAAAAAAAGGTCTCGCACGGGCGCCTCTTACACAGGCAATGTGTTTGAAACCACGAGACAAGGTACTAAACTTAAAAATAATTGAAGTGGAGTTGAAGAAGCGCGTCACTGACATTTAAAAATCTGCCGGATTTTTGCGTAAATTAAACGATAGTTTAGGACTAAAAAATTGAAATTAAAATAATGCGGATTTGATGTGTATACACACCAGCTAGATAATGAAATTGGCAATTTAAAAGATTTCTTGCAATTTCAAAGGAAAAAATTAGTATTTACTCAAAGGTTGTAAAATGTTCGTTGTACGCTTTTTACACTTATGTCTTCAATTTTTAACTTTATACAGAGTGTAACAAAACCGTGTAAGATTTATACTTTGTCACCTCGAAGGAGTTCGAAGAGAAAATAGTTTATTGTCTCGTACTTGTCTCCTCGTGGAGTCCTTCGACCAAATGTTAATGCTTGTATATGCCCCAACGTCCATGATTATGCATTCTGAGTTTCGACCCTCCCGCAAACAGAATTTAATTAATATACAATTAATAAAAACAATAAATAAGAATTCCTTTGTAGGGATTATAGTGTTATTATTAAATTGTATAGAAAAAAAAACGTCCGTCTTCCGATATTCAACCGTGTAGTTTCGTAGTTTATGCAATTTTAAGCAAAAAATCGATGTCTACGGTAATTTTTTATTCTGATGAACTATGAGCTCAGGGAAAAAATTCTCACTAGAAATTAAATAATGATAATCACTCTATAGTATATACTAGTAGACCCCGCAGACGTTGTCCTGCCGAGCTATTTTGTGAATCTAAACTAAAAAATGTATAAGAGAAGTTCAGTGACAGTGACAGACATACACACTCATAGAAGAATTATATATATAAAACTTAGTTTGGCTAATGTGATTAACGTTTTGAAATACTTATTAGAGGGTAAACTTACGCCACTCGCCCATGTACAATCCTTAATAAGTTGGACAGATCCCTTTAAAAGTGAATAAAATAATGGCACCAGGACTACCTGACACAAAACAACTTAAATCAAAATCAAGTGTATCGAAAAAACTTAATGAATTAAAGCTCACAATCGTATTAAGTTAAAATCGCAGTCTCGGAGCGATTAAGAGCAGAAAAGCGCTAAAGCGAGGTTTTGCCGGTGCCACTTTTTAGACGGCAACAGTGAATCTTTATAATGTTTGATCGAAGCCCATAAAAATTAAAAAAATATTCAATCTCCAGCACTGTTACTTTCACAGTAAATTCTAGAAGTGTACCTTACACTTTCCATGAGGCGAGGTACAAAATATTTACTTGATTTTAGAATTTCGTATTCAAAAGTTCTAAGGTATTACTAACAGTTGTCTGTCCGTCTGCTGCTTCAAATCGCCGTTTTTCTACCTATCTATATAACTATCAGTTCTCCGTCTGTCCGTCTTTCGTGTCCAGCGGACCTAGCATAGCGACCGGGAAAGTGGACGTGTCCATGGGCGACGGCAGTTGCTTTTCATCAGGTAACTCCTCCGCTAGATTGCCTATACTAATTATCATAAAAAAATGTCTACTGACGCTATGCTGCTGGTCGTATCTAAAAAACGGTATATTCAAAAAGTTTTGCTGACACGCGTAGCCGGAGCGAGCTACTTCACACTTGTAATATTAATAATATGAGTTTCTATGTAACCAACAGTAATACGGTGCTCGCATATATCACACCCAACACTGCCCGCCTACACGTCGTCTTACCGCGAACCATCGTACTAAAAATATGACTGCGCCGCGCGCGATAAATTCCACAAAATATACCTTAAAAGTTATGTTTTTTAATGCTATTGTGCACTAGTTTTTTGGCATAAATCAAGTCGATTGGTTGTTTCGTTAAGGCACAAGGGAAAAACGAATAAACAAACACGTTTTACCATCTCTACTTTTTATTTATATTTTTTTAATGATATTTAGGGGGCAAGCGAGCAGACGGGTTAGCTGATGGGAAGCAATTGCCCTCGTCCATGAATACTCGCGACATCCGAAGAGTCGCAATTGCGTTGCCGGCCTCTATGAGGGAATAGGAAATGGGAATAGGGATAAGGGATGAGGGAAGTTGGGTCACCGGTAAACTCACTCACTGAACGAAACACCGCACAGCGGTTTCACGTCACTGTTCTGTGAGGCCGTGGTATTACTCCGGTCGAGCTGGCTCATTCGTGCCAAATCATGGCTCTCCCACGACAATGATCATCCGTATTATGTACTTGAGATCGGAAAATGTCTCACTGGTACACGCCTCCACCGGGGCTCGAACCTGCACCCTCTCGAGTACGAAGCAAAGGTCGTACCCATTAGGCCACGGACGTTCTAAATTATCTATACTAATAATATAAAGCGTTTTTTTATTTGTTTGAATCTCAGGAACTTAACTAATTTAAAAAAATATTCTCGTGTTGGTTAGTCCATTTATCGAGAATGGCTATAGGACGATCGAACATTACGCAACGATTAATTGTGCCGAGCAAGGTTTAAAAGTTTGTATGAAAGAACAAAGTTTCACACGTACGTAACCGCGGGCACTAGTTAGCTTATAATATTAGTATGCATAGTATTAATCATATAGATACTAAGCTATTATCATGACATACATAAAAATTCATTTAATTGTTTCACCGCCTACTCATAAGTGTCAGATAGTCTATCCACAATTTTTTTCGACAGATGTCGTACGGGGGCCCTAGAAGTTTTTTAGCCATTTTTGACCATATAAGTGTGCAAGAAAGAGACAAGAAGAGGTCAAAAATCTATATTGACACTTAATTTGTACCGTTTCGTATTTTAGTGAATGTTTCGACCGAGCCAGGTAGCGGCGGAGCGTGAAGTCGCGAAACTCAATTATAGTTACGAACTCTTTGTGCGTCGTAACGCGCTGTGACGCGCTGCGGTGCGCTGTGGTGCAATGTAGTGCGCCGCGGTACGTCCCGGTGCGCTGCGATGCGCTGCCAACGCATTCGTCGGGAGTCGCGCCGCAGGAAATTAGATGAGTAGTGATGGGACATGCCTGTGTCGATATTTCGTGACTTAAATCTACGTTGAGATTTGTCATCAGCTGGACGATTTATTCTGCAAATTCACGGTATGGTTTCAATATTAGAATTTTCTCTAAGTCTAAGAACGACTACCGTGCATTCTAATAACCTTAAATATTCCATTTAAATCCAGACAAAATGCATTAGCCAGTACACTCTCAAGGCAGCTGTTCTTATCGTATTGTTTACACGTATTAAGTAGATAAGTAGGTAACTAAATTTTAAGTGTTTAAGTAGTAAGCTCTTTAGTTGACTCAAGATGGACGATCAACATCGTACTGAAGTCGTAAATTCTGTCAATAAACTTGTTAATGATGAGGTTTTGGAGGAATTAATTATTAAAATACCTACACTAGAGCACTAGTGAATTTAAGTTAATTGTGATGAAATGTACCAAACGTGTTAAATGACAAGCCCCGCTTTCCAACTTAACAGAAAAAAAAATCTAATTATCTGGTGAACTAGTAACTAAATTTTAACTTGCAACTTGCTACAAAATTTTGTGTTTACATGCAATCAATAACTTTAAATTTAGTTACCTGCTTATCTACTTAATACGTGTAAACCAGACATATTGCAAAACGGCGAAGCGAGTCGAGGCATTTTTAGATGGCCCAATTAAAACCGAACTCAAATACTTAAGACACATTGATGTGAAACCATTATTTCTAAGAGATATCGATTGTCAAATTCTGCTCTGGCTCACCCTGCCACAATATGAACTATCACTCTCAAAACACAACACTATCAAGTCAATTCATCTCCCATCACTAGCGCTCGAGTCAGCAATTTGAAAGGTGATTTATTCTGAACTCCTGCGGCCTGCGCGCCTGGTAGCCTGGTAGTCTGGTACACGGCTGATCGGCTCCATTGTGCCGCGGTTAATTATGCTCTTGACTTATGGGTGCCTGGTGCATTTCTAAAGGAGCATGTTAATCAAGTATCATATTTTAATTAACACAACTCGGGGTGCAGAGATTTTATGCTTAACTTTTAATGTATAATGGGGGAAATTGAAAGAGAGCCAGTTGACGGACCTACGACATTTGGTCGGTATATGTCAATTCCATGTGAGTCGTGATCTGTCGGCTGCGTTTGACGTAACCCAGTTTAACAATTAAGATCCACGACATGTATCTGTTTCAACTTCTCTGATTATTCATTATAATAATGTTCGAAATTCGCACAGTATTGGCGGTATGGTTCATTAACCCTCTGTCAAAAACTTGTCAACAACAAAGTGCTGTGTTGTCACTTTGTTGTTGATAACCGCGGTTTGTATAGAAATTTGACGGAGGGTTATTGGACCATATCGTAAATGTTGAGCAAAAATACTAGAGTATATTGTATACTAGCCGTTGCTCGCGACTACGTCCGCGTAAAAGTTTATAAATTACCCGTTTTACGAATTTTTTTTCTTTTTCCGTTGGGCTCCTATTGGTCGTACAGTGATATTATATTGTTTATTTATAGCCTTCTTAAATAAATGGAGTAATCAACACAAAAATATTTTTTTAATTCCGGCCGGTAGTTCCTGAGATTAGTGCATGCAAACAAACTCCTCAGCTTTATATTATTATTAGTGACAGTAAAGATATTTAGTAGCAGTTGGTGCCCGCAACTTCGTTGCGCAAAAATGTGTATATCACGCGGGAGCCGTACATTTTTCCGGGATAAAAAGTATTCTATATGTTGCTCAGACCTAAAAAAGCTATTAAACAAAAAAACATTTATTCAAAGCCGTCCAGTAGTTCCTGAGATTAGCGCGTACAAACAGACAAGTTTTTTTTGTCGATTTGTGTTCTATTACTGATTCTTATCCACGTTGATTATTTTGTAAAAATATTAAATGTACAGACACTTCAATTTTACTGTTTTATTATATGTATATATTATCGATACAGTATCGATTATCGCAGTACAATCCATACACTTTTAGTCTTCTTCTTCTTCTTTTAAAAAATGGCTCATACTTTTAGTCTAAATCTCCAACAAGTTGGACACAAGTTCAATGAATAATACTGTCACTGTCACTGTCACTGTCACTGCCTGGTCACGGACTCGGACCGTGGCCTAAACTGGAATGGTAGAAAACTGGGGGCGCCATAGTACCCCCACTGTGTGGTTATATTAATGTCATTCAAGTACAAGCCAAACCAACTCCAAGTACGGAAGTCAATATCAAATCTCAGGAAATACACCACAATAATTGTAATATATACAAATTCAAATTCTATATATATACTC